>CABFWO010002910.1:0-20578 GCA_902155825.1 Timema genevievae
CCCTGTCTGTCCACCTGATCTTCTCACCCACTCTTCTTAGGACTTGTTCATTTGTCACCCTGTCTGTCCACCTGATCTTCTCACCTGCTCTTCTTAGGACTTGTTCATTTATCCCCCTGTCTGTTTACCTGATCTTCTCAATTATTAGCGTAAGTTTAATTCAAATTATGTACAAGTCAACCACATATTTTTATTAAGATTACTAAAAATTTCGTTAAGAGTGAAATATTAAAATCCTTGTAGTATAACTTATATTTTTAACGAGTTTTTAAAACAAATTGATAGGTTGTTATAATTTGGCATCTTCCTTTTTCAGAGCTGAGCCATCAATCTAAAAAAATAGAATGAAAGCTTTTCTCCACCCCTGACTAAATAATAAAAACTCCCCTGCAAGTTTCTAACTAAAATACCGGATACATATGTATGAACCATAAAACCTATACACTGATTTAAATTGAATTCGGCGGACAAAGTAACTTTTTTTTCCCATTAGTCACTTTGGGATTACGAGACAAATCCAAAGTTACTATTTCTGTTGGTTTCATTTTTGTAAGATTCAATCGTGGAAAGGATGAATTCCTTAATCTAAAAAATAAACTAGTTGCTATAAAGATAACGAAATATTAAAATTAGAAGTTTAAATTAATTATTAGATGTTCCCTATTAGTGAATTAGAATTGCTGAGTAAATGAGTAATCCTACTGATATTTTTCAGAACACATAAGTGTTTTTTTTTTACCATCAACATTTTAAAAATTATGTTAAATAATTAATTAGCATTATTTTCTTTAAAGAAGACTTCTGATGAGACTTTTTTTTTTAACATAGCAGCGTTCGGGTTGGATGCATATAAACTAATTACTCTTTTGTGTTAAGGATGAGGAAGGTTGAATTTATAGGATGTGTACTCGCATTTGCGTAAAAAGGAAAGTAGAAAACTATTTATAGAAAAACTTCATTAGTACACTCAACCGGGATTGAAATACTGATCTCCCCGTTGTAGGTAGTCCAGTATATTGCAAGATTAACGCCTTAGATCATTTGATCACCGAAGCGGGTTTTATATAAATAAAATCACACCCCTATAGTTTTGTTATTAACAAATTTAACCTTCTCTATAGAACCCATTTTGGTGGCCGCATGGTCTAAGGCGCTACTCTCACAGTAGACTAGACTGCCGATGGTGGGGATATTGAGGTTCGAATCTCGGTCGGGTGTACTGAGGGTGGTTTTTCAAAAAATTGTTTTCCACTCTCCCTCCACGCATCTGCTGATGTACTTCATCTAAATATAACCTTTTTTTTTATCCCTAACACATTAGTGTCGTTAGTACATAATTGTATAAACCGAACGATAAATACGACGCGGTTCTAAAAAGAGTTCTAAACAATATACAAACTAAGAAGCGTATTATTCGATTCTAGTGGCATATATTTACAAATGATTTGTTGGCTACAAGACAAACTATAGTTCAAAGTTGAACTACTTTCTAATTGATGTAATTATCTAATACAATTTATTACAAAAACAAGTGTGGCGTCATTAAAATTAAGTTAGATCGTGTGATAAAATAAGTGTGTGTGTGTGTGTGTGTGTGTGTGTGTGCAAGAAGACGCAATAAATCAGGGTGTTAAAAAGGACCGTGACGTCACTGTTTGTCGGCCAATGAATGAATCGTCATAGTCATATTTCTGCTAACGTCCGTGAGATCGGATGAAATATAACCTGAGAACCGTAGCCTGTTATTTTAGAACTGGAGACAAATAGGTGTTAGTTCAACTCTGATGTAACTTCTAGTACAGAAACAGGTGGTATGAACGTTCACTAGAATCAGGAGGTCCCTGCCGCTAATAGCCCCCCCTCCCGCGAAAACAAACCTTAACATAATAATAGAAATCGGTGTCTCCCAAACTGGGGTACGCGTGACCCTGGAGGTATGCTAAGGGTTTTATGTGGTCTACGCCACATGTGTGTGTTTTTTTTAACACCACGTCTTACTACTAATTATTACAGTAGTTGTTTTAAGGATTAGGAAGATTATATTTAGAGGAAGTGTACCCGCATTAACGTGGAGGGAGAGTGAAAAACAATTTTGAAAAAAAAACTTGGTACATCCAACCAATATTCGAACTTTGATCACCGCGTCATGGGGAATCTAGTCTATTGCGAGTGTAGCGCCTAGGTCCATGCGGCCAATCGTTGTATTAAACATCTTTTGAATAACTTGTTGGTATTATGTAACTTTAATTCCGATTTTGTTTGGGTCCATCAAATTCCACCGCGCGTGATTGAAGTGTCGATAGATTAAATCTAGAAGATTTGATGTTTTGTGAAATTTCGTTTTCAATCTTGAGCTTTAAAAAAAATAGACTAAGTATTAAGCCATAATACTGTCCAACCAATAATTTTAAACTAGTCATCGGACCTTGGAGGGGAAATCACAAGAGTCAACATTTGTGCTTGTCCAAATCACAGCGTCAAGTCCCGCGTCATAGGAGTTTTATGCATTTCTACAAATCAATGCCTTGCTTTAGAGATCATTCCCGATGTTTTATGACATTGGGAACTCTCATAATAACGTCCATATATTCGGCGATTAACGTAAACTTTATATGCATATATACATTTTATATAACTAGACCTATATATATTATTCTATACATATAATAATAAAAGGAATTGTTTGTGTGTTTGTGTGCGATGCCTACCAAATCTACGGCACGCAGAGATCTGAAATTTTTAACAAAGGTGGACGGAAGGGGGTCCGAGTGCACCTGGAAGCAGGATTTTTAAATTTTTAATTAGCTTTTTAATTATGCTATTTTTAACAAATTTTTGAGGAAAATATTTTAATCTGGTTTAGAATTCGGCTTCAGAGATAACGTTTCAAAATCAAATCGGGCACCATGGGGGGAAAGGGAGCTTATATAATAATTCTTATACCACAGTGGGTCACGGGCAACGCCGTGCGGGATTGTTAGTATAATATTATTATTATTATTATTATTATTATTATTATTATTATTATTACTAGCACCGCGTCTTACTACCCGTTCGGGTTATACGCACTTACGCTAATGTGTAATATTAGGGTGATTGTGAGATGAAATGGAGAACCTACAGTTTAACGTGGGATCCGAACCACGGTGGTAGGCCTGGCATTCCACACATTCACAAGTTGTGATTAATACACGTCTTGTCAGAGGTGAAGGAAGGGTTTGGCAATCAGATAAATCTGTGCCCGGACCGAGGATTGAACCCTGGACCCTCCAGCACAGAAGTCTGACACCTTACCCCGAGACCCCCAGGTCACCTGCTTATATATATACATATAAATGCTATGTATATATAAAATGTTATATTTGTATATATATAAAATTTATGTTCATTGATGATAGGCCTAATTCCCGGTATCATAAAAAAATAAGTTGAAGTTTCTGAAGAAATTTATACATTTGTTAATAAATTACAAAATGTTTGTTCGGTTGGTGTTTAAAGAAACCTGTGATTTGGACAAGCAAGAAACTTAAATTTGGTGATATCTCTTGTGTGCGTTGACTATATTGAATTTATTGTAAAAAATAAAAAATATTATTATAGCCTAGTACCTTAAAATATAGTATTCCTTCAATAAAATATAATAAGTTACTTTGGTTGAGCTAGTAAATTAATTGAAGGGCATAGAGGGGGAGGGGGGGCGAAGTCCAATTTTAACTTAGATTGAATTAGAGCAGCGATTGGCAACCTATGGCCCGCGTCCTCCGACTTATTTTATTTGTACCTCCAAAAAGATTTATCTAACATATAATAGCACAATTATTGTGTTAATAAAAATATGACATATTTAATTACTATATAATAAATATAGAGTTGAAATATTTGCTCGGTATTTTTCTTAAACCAACCTAACAATTTTATTTTTTCTAAGCACATACGCCCCACGATATCAAACAGGTTGAGGACATATGTCAGACAATTTGTCAACTGATGTTTTAACGTGCACATACGACTTACAAACTAACATACCATGCTTTATTACACTTAACCTTGGCGCCTTAATATGTATTAATCAGATATCGGTGACCTGGCGGTCTTGGAGTAAGGTGTAGGACTTCTGTGCTGGGGGTCTGGGGTTCAATCCTAGGTCCCGGCACAGATTTATACAATTGCCAAACCCTTCCTTCACCTCTGACAAGACGTGTATTAATCACAACTTGTGAATGTGTGGAATGCCAGGCTTAACACCGTGGTTCGGATCCCACGTTAAACTGTAGGTCCTCCATTTCATCTCACAATCACCCTACCATTACACATTAGCGTAAGTGCGGACAACCTGAACGGGTAGTAAGACGCGGTGCTAATAATAATAATAATAATAATTGGATATGAAGCTGGATACAAATAGTAAATAATCATCACCAACGTCCAGAATCGAACTAAGACCGACCTAGGTTTTACTAACCCAAATGTTTGAAAAACAAGTGAAAAAATATATAAGTTATCTGTAACTGTAGAGCCAGCTGACTTTTCTTCCGTAGAACAGGTGTTCGCTATTTTTCTCGAGTGTCAGTAACATCAATTCCACGATGTGTTTTCACCCCCTTCGGTGACGTCACTCAATCGAACTTTTAAAAAAAGCGCGATGTTTATTCGAAAATTTGATGCAACAGACGAATTTTCTTCTAATATTTGTTTTTAGCACCGAGTCTTACTACCTTTTCGGGTTATAAGTATATTATATATTATTTTAATTGGGTAGAGATGGGGAAGGAATCATTTTAGAAGTTATATACCCGCATTTTTGTGGGAGTAGGGGCAAGCCCATGGAGGAGGAGGGCTTTGGGGGCTGAAGCCCCCCCCAGCTGAAGGCCCTCCCTCAGAAAACTAAGGATATTACAAACATATGATTAACATTATGTTCCGTCAATTAAGCAATTAAATTTTGTTTAATTATATTTAATATAAAAGAGATTAAATGTGTGCAGGAATTAGGGCTTTTCAAAGGAATATTTCTTTCTGTTGATTTTTAATTTTAGAGTAAATTTGCACTTAAGTGAAAACTGGACCTGTGATACCGTAATATTTTCTAGAAATGGTTTAAGTATTTACTCTTTGTACACAAAGTTTTGAAGTGGGTACAGTAATTGAAATTATTATTTTAGAGCAAATATGTAAACACTATTGCATCAGGAAGAGAGGAAGGGGCAGTTGATATTATCATACACCCCACCCCCCCAACTGCAAGTCCTGGGTGTAAATAAGAATGTGTGAACACAGACCTGTTAACCAGTGACGTACACAGTGACAGAGGGTAGGCCGAGAGATACGATTTTGGTACAAATTAGCTTAAGTATTACCGTTTGCCTTCTTTGAAGTTAAATTTTTTTCGGACCCCCACTTTTTAGGGGGCATCACTGATTCTATATCGTTATAATATCCCTACTTTTATCAAATTTCCAAATATTACAGTAATTGAAATATATAATGTTGCAATTATAAAGATTATTATGTATAAAGCCCCCCCAGCTCAAAATCCTGGGTGCGCCCCTGTGTGGGAGAAACAATTTAGGAAAAACCAATCTCAGTAGACCTGACCGGGATTCGAAACCCAATCTCCCCGTCATTAACAGGCCAGTCTGATACGAAAGTGACGCCTTCAAGGCCATTCGGCCACTGAAGCGGCTATAAATAATAATAACGAGACCAAACAATTATTGATTCTCTTCACCCCGCGGGTGACAGTCAAAACTATGAACAGGTAGTTTCCTTCCTACCCCCTCCACCTCCTCACCCTGATGTCCTCAATATTCAATAGAATGTCGGCCTTAGTGTTTAGTTATTCTACAAACTGTAGCTTTAATGTGGGGGGTGTAGGGGACGCGAGAAAAGGCCAGTTTTTTTTGCAGTATTTATAATAAAACTGTTTATTTTTTTTGTCCCGCGCATCCACCGCGGGGCAGTTAAGGTTTACCCAAGGCGGAAGGGGGACAGGGGGGTCCTGGACCACAGACCCCCGGTCAAGAAATGTAAGTGTACAGTACCTTGTTATAACCTGTGTGGTGGAGTCTTTGTGGTCACCACCGCGTGGCGGGAGAATCCGAAACATCCGGCAGAGATCACAACAATTATTGAACTAATGAGATTCCACAGTGCTACAGTATTATTAGGTGTTCTGTCTTTTGACAGGTCCCTTCCTTTTGTCAGTGAACTTAGACCGACAATTAGAGATGTGAGAAAAATTACCCTTTATTATTTGTGTAAAATAATTTCAACTGATTAAATGGATGATAATAATAACAGTAATAATAATTAGTAGTAATGATAGTGGTGGTAAAAAAACACCTGCTTCGGTGGTCACACGGTCTTACGCGCTACTCTCGCAATAAACTAGACTGCCGGTGATAGGGAGATCAGAGTTCGATCCCAATCGGGTGCACTCAGGGCTGTTTTCCTAAATGGTTTTACACTCTCAATCCAAGCCCAATGTGGGTGCAATTCCTCTAAATTCGACCTTCCTCATCTCTAAATCATTAGCGTAATTAGTACATAAAAGTATAACCCAAACGGGTAGTAAGACGCGGTGATTAAAAAAGTAGTAAAAAAACAAATTAATGAGAGCCTTTGTCGACCCGTTTTGTTCATTAATCATACTTTGATTTTTTGTCATCAATAAGTTAACTAAAATAATTTTAAGGTTGCCCCGATATTTATCCCCCCCCCCAATCCTCCATGCTTCCTATATACCCCTCTCCCCCTTCTAACAATCCACTCGTCTCTTATCACACTATATATTGAAGTATAATAGACCACCTCTACAATTTAGCCCCTCAAGCCGCCACTGAGGAAAATTTTCCTATTCAAAATTTCCCTGAAAATTGTCATCTCTACCGCCGATGCGCCCTCTTTCACTCAACATTTCCTTCTATGACGTCATGCAAAAGACAGTTCCTCCTAAGGATATGTCCAATACGCTTATGTAATAATTACGCTAATGGTTTTAGAGATTAGTAAGATTATATTTAGAGGGAATGTACCCGTATTTGAGTGGCGGGAGAGTAGAAAAACATCCTGAAATAAATTCTCATTACACCTGACCGAGATTCGAACCTCGATCTCCCCCGTCATCAGCAGTCTAGTCTATTGTGCGAGTAGCGCGTTAGATGTCAGTCACTAAAGCAGGTCTTTCTATTTGTTATTTCCTCTTATAGTTGTCTTTTTTTTTTCTTCAAGATTTGGATTTGAAATTGGGATTCGTAGGAAAAGTGAATATATTCACATGTGTAAAAAAAATAGATTCAACTCAACTGAAGCATTCTCTTTAACAAAATTTGAAAAAGCTAAAAAAAAATGATGAGGTGATGTCCAATTTCCCAGAAGTCCTCCAGTCGGTCGAGATATCATTAGCAATGTCATCACAATGGACTGACAGAATGACATCACCTCAACTTGACAGTAAAAAAGAACTGGTTCTTGACCTCTTTAAGTGCATTCACCAGGTAGAAATGGCTTAGGAGCAGACTATTTCACACTTGGAAAAGCATGAAGTAATATTTGATGATGCAATCGAAACACTTGCATAGTTAGTTTACCCCGATTTTGACAGGAAGCACGTTGTGGGAGGTCTAATTTCGTGTCAGAATCATACAGTATACATACATACCTAATCACACCATTCCCTTACGAGGTAGGCAATAAACTGTGCATTTAGCTAAAAACAACAACTCCGTACTTAATCCATCCTCACTAACTTTCTCCACACTTCCCTATCCTCTCATTCTCCCTTCAACATCCATACACCGAGTCATACATGCTCTTTTATTCTTACAACTCTTAATGTTTCTCTTTTTCACACATTCGTCTACAACATTTAGCCACATATTACATGGCCTACCCCTTCCTTTTGATCCACACACTCTACCTTCATATATTTGCTTCGTAATTCAATCTACACTCATCCTCTCAACAAACGAACCAATGTAAGACAGTTCTTTCACATTGACCTGTTGGATTCCCTTTCAAACCGCACTCCTTCAGCCCCCATTCATCACCTACTCTGTCCATACGAGTTTTTCCACATACATTTCTTAGATATCTCATTCCAACCGCATCCACCCTGCTCTTCTGTTTCTCCTGACAAACCCACGCTATACATCCATAAAACAATGTTGGCGTCAACACTTTATATACTGCAATCCTTGCCTCTTTCAATACCACTTCATTCTTTACAATACCGTATTGTAGTAGGTATTTTAGTAAGGGGTCATGGGCCTACATACACCACATAACTTTTTTGCTTGGGGTTTTTTTTTACCCTCCCTCCCCCTATGTAACACCCTGATTAGAAAATATATTACTGTACACTTTGTTAAATTATTTATTTTAGAAAATAATTTTTTAAACATTTTTATGATTTGACCTGAGAGTGAATAGAGAAAAACAAGTTTGCTCCATTAATTATTAATGTTATTCTCCCCTCCCCCCCCCCAAAAAAAAATCTCTTTTCATTGCTGAAAGTTAATTGAAGCCGACAGGGTTTGTCTCACAGATAGTGTGGTTGTGGGTTCTATATCCAGTCAGGCCGTTATTTCCAAAACCTGCTTCGGTGGCCGCATGGTCTAAGGCGCTACTCTCGCAGTAGACTAGACTACCGATGACGGTGAGATTAGGGCTACATATCTCTGTCGGATGTACTGAGGGTGGTTTTTCCGGAATGGTTTTCCACCCTCCTTCCACGCAAATGCGGTTACACTTCCTGTATGTATAGCCCAATCCCATTAGTGTAATTAGTACATAAGCGTAAAACCTGAACGGGTAGTGAAACGCGGTGATAAAAAAATTCCCCTCTTTGATGAGGCCTATCTCCCTCTCTCTCTGATCTCTGATCATATTGTGTAGTGATCAAGTCGATTTTATAGGCTTAACTATTCGTGTACTATCAATTGTACAAGCATTAGCTTTGTCTGTAAACTATTCTTACCTTACTAAAAACATGTTTCCTTGTATCTTACTAACCATCCGACACCTTAGCTCGGTCGGTAGCTTGTATGTCTACTGAGCAAAAAGTGACAGGTTCAATTCTCAGCATGGCTGAAAAATGTATAATTGGTTAAATGATGGTTTACCATTTTACAGTGATAAATTAACTGGTGACTGGATGTTGTGCCTGTCATAGTTTTAGGTTAAATTATAAGGAATATGAAGCTATGACAGGCCTAGCCAGCCGGTAGTGGGAAATATATGGCTTGAATAGAAAACTGACCCGAAGCATAGGCTGGGAATATTAATGGATGTAAAAAAAAATCATACTAATCATCTGCACTACCGACATTAAATTACACTAATGGTGTTGGGAGGGTAGTAAACCATTAAATCACATAGAAAAATAGACCCAGACAAGAGCGCCCATGCTTACAATTGCTTAATCCCCTTTCAGATCAACAATTGAAACCAGAAGACAATATTTTTACCATTATCGGGATTAGATTTAAAATTAAGTGTGTGTGTGTGATCAGTGTGATTCTAAACCACTTGAAATTAAAAAAATACCAAAATTTACAGAATTTTATTTTATTTTCAAACATATTATTTCATTTGACAATTTCATCGACGCACAAGGAAATCACAAACAGTCTCTTCTCTGGAAACATGATTTTAAAAAAAAAGTATAATATATTTTACTTTAAAAAAAAGTTAATAATAATAATAATAGCTGCCCAAATATTTATTTGTTGGAACAATAAAATGTTTATCATAATAGTGATAGCTATTGTTACATAATCATAAACAACAGATAACTATTCTGTGTGCTAAAGCAATAAATATAATTTCACAAAATCGTATTACATATTTATATAAATTAATAATAATCTTAAAATAAATTACCCTCAACACTACACAATTATTATTGCTTCCAAGCAGCTCTTTGTATGTGTAATACGGCATTGTATTTACATTTACAATAACACATGATTCTCTTTTGCATTCAGTTCAATTTATGGAATGCCGATGGTATTTTTATTTACTCTGTGGGCTCTGGTAGGGGAAGTCTCGAAAGATTGTTTAATGATCAAATAACGAATTTAGTTTTAGCAAGGGAAATCACCAAAGGAGGTGTACCCTGGTTTTGGGGTGACGAGGGTAGCCTCTTGACTCATCGAAGAATAACTCATGGTCAAGCCATCAAAACCAGAATGAACGTGTGATAGTCGAGCAGTACGGAGGTGATATAATCACTCCTATTAGTTTTTAGCATGAATCATAATAAATAAGTGATTCACAAATATATTTCAATAAACCAAACTAGATTAATAACTTGTAACATTAATTTTTTGTATTTTATAATCTCATAAATTAATCAGAAATAATACAATCCGCATAATTACGTTGGTAGGATTTTAACTACCTGACATCGGAACAAGGTAAAATAGTACCGCTTTGTGGGCAGCCCGGGGGAATCAAGTATAATCAAATCGTGAACTAAACCAGTCAGGATTCAAACCAAAAAATCCGGGTTAGATATGATGTGTGCTGTTTGAGCATATTTGAATTCAAGAGAAATACATCAGTACTTCAGTTGTCATTGTAACAACCTATTTGTCAAACTATGTATATTTTTGAGACACAATTTATGATTTTAGGTAAGTAAAATTTGGATGGGCACATGCCCTCAGGCCTTTTGAGTTCTCATCCCGTTTAAAATTGCTATTCAACCGTATATAGCTATATAAAATCATCTTAAGAGTGAGAAAATTATCTAAATGTTCTAAATTATGAAGAAAGTTTTCCAAAGTGTTTTGTAATAATTTAAGTTATTTCTTAATATTGTGTGTCAATTAATTTCTTTAACATATAATCCAAATGGGTGGTAAGACGCGGTGCTAAAAAAAAAAGTAATTTTCTTAAAAATAACAAAAAGAATAGTTACCATTTTCCAGAGAAGGTGAACTTGTAATTTTACCTTAGTCCAATATAAATCCTACGGATTCACACTAAATAACAGAAAAATCTCTGAACAAAGTATTGCGCCAAAGATATATTTTTTTCTCCATTATTTTCTCTATATTAAAACCACGGTTTGAAATCATCAATAATTTTCTATATATTAATATATATTTTTCATTAACTTTGTCAAATGTTTCAGTTTACTTTTAAATGTTGATCTTTTAACATTTTATCATTTAATATTTAACATGTTAATCATTACATAATTTTTTTTTCTTCAGATTTCATTGCAACGTTTGGTAAAACTGCTAGTCAATAAACAAACTAAAAGGATAAAAACCAGAAGTGATTTTCACTCACATTTTTTTTTGACTTCACTTACTCGTCTTTGAATAAGTCAAACATTTTATATTTACATTCATGGCACTTTACATTATCAAACTTTTTTTTTTCCTTTAACAATATTTATACAAACAATTAAAACTTACATTCTAACAAATGAAATAGCATTACATAATTTTTTTTGTACAATAACAATAATTACTTATTTTTACTAATATATATTTATATCGCAAGCCATTTCTTTTAACCCATACACTCAGTATTTTTTTTTCTTTTCTTAATGAAACAAAAATCCAAATAAAATAAACACACCATGCCATATACGTATGCATATATTTACAATTTATATCAAACTATGATATCATAGTTTATTGGAATAAAAAATAGTACAATGTAATTCGTTGACAACCTATATTTTATTAACATTAAAATATGTTTTGCCCACATAGAAATAAATTCACCACAAAATAATATAATGCAATGTTAAAAAGTTTATCAAAGTTAATATTTCATCATACAAAGTGTAGAGTAGGTTAATGTTCATTAAAAGTGTATCTTCACAGCAAAGTGCTTTGTGCAATAAATGTTAACCGTAATGTAATTCATTGTTTTGTTGGTAGCAACGCAAATGTTGCTATGTTAACCATGATGTCATGTCATTCATTGTTTTGGTGGTTGCAACATAAATGTGCTGATAATTATTTATGTGCAATAACATACCAAATTTAAGTGTTTTTTTCCTCTCGCTAATTTAAAAGAAATTAAACAATATCTTCTTGTACATAAAAAATCAAAGTGTTATCATTATTATTTTTTTCAAAATATTAATAGAGCCAAGTATATAATATGACCAAAGGCAAAAATCAGAGCCATAGCCAGGATCCAATTTGGAGGAAATAAAGTAGTTGTGGCTATCATATCCAAAGGGTATTTATTCGTTTCACTGGCACGGCTACATCCGAAATACAGTGATTTTGAAATTAAGATTTTATGGTTGTGGGTCAATAGCACCTGTTCCAGATTTGGAAGTGTTGCAGAAAACTACTCTGAATAACTTCTTGAGGTGTTTTTAATTTTCAAAAAATTGCTCAAGGAAAGCCATTCAAAAAGTGAATCGGTCTCAGATTTAATTAGTTTTGAAAAGCTAATGGAAGGTTTTGTATTGGTCGATTTTAGTAACCTTATTCTTCAAAATAATATTTTTGATTATTTCGACTTTAAAATTCTTAAGAGCTATCTTTCTTGGTTTACAACCAATACTGAGATATAACTTTTATCTAACGAGATGTTTAGGTAATAATCATTTAATATGTGTGCATAATTTGTTTACATCTATATGGTTTTGGAATAATTATATAAACCATAATAATTTCAAATATGTTTATCTTTTAAAATAGAGCCATATAACTTTTAGCCAATAATCTGCTTTATGCTTCTGAATATATTATTATTATTATTATTATTACTTTTCAGTGCTGGCCCCCAAACTGTCCTCTGGCTTCAGTCCTGTTAGAAAGTATATAAATCACATTGTTAAATTCAGTAAATAAGCACAAAAATAAATCTGAATAGTCTTTATTTTTAAATCTTCCAACAAGAATTAACTATACTAAACAAATAAAATAAATGAAAAATTGTATAATTTACTATATAAAAATATGAATGACTAAATTTAAATGTTGTAAGTACACAAAATCCTGCTTAGTGTTTTATTATTATCAAGTCTCGTGATTACTTTTAAGTTTGTACTATAAATGAAATAGTATTTTGTAGAATGCAACAAAAACTAAATTAAAACAAAATTATGGAATACTTCTTGTGAAGTAAAAATAATTTTAAAAATGGAAATAAAACACAGTTGGTTTATTTACTGATTTAAATTATTTATCTAAACTTTTCACAACTGATGCAATTTATTGAAACTTCAAATTAGTAGCTCTAACAGCAATTAATTGAATGTTTCCAAGCAATGTCAACATTTTGAATACAATAAATAAAAATAGTAAAATATTTTAAACAAAAACTAAAAGAAAATTCCACTATATAAAATAGAAAAAAAAAAGTGGTTTTATTTAAAACTTAATTTTACATGTTTTGTGATATCACAGCGTATAGAAAAGATGATAAACCAAAGTGTTATAGCCCTTCATATGTAAATAATGTAATAAGTTAGATTGGATGGTAAGCCTACGTTGTATGAAATATAAATCACTCGTAGCACAAAACAACTTCAGACACGCTAGCCGATTACTCTATTCAAATAGTGGTGACAGTAAAAATGTATCACAAAATTTGTGAGACTTGGAACACGGAAAATAAGATAAATAAAAACTTGTCTTATTTGATGCCAAACTTCTGATCAAAAATAAATTAATTCTATGGCACAGTTCGAAGAATTCTTCGATTTTACTAACATTCACCACAATAATTAAAATAATATTAAGTCGCAAAAAAAAAACCTGATTGTGAATTTCAAGTTTTGGTTTAAAAAAAATCAATCACCCTCAAGACAAAGTTTCCCCTTGGTTTGGGTGAACATAAACGCTGTTCAAAGATAATAATGTTAATAAGAATATTATAGTTTTGTACATGTTTTGTTTTTAGCTATGAGATCAACGTGTTTTTTTTAAAAATTATTATCTAGTTGAAATTATAAAACATTGTATCTGTCAGGAATCAAATTTGAGCTTACTGTTTACTGTAAAGCACATGCAGTGCTATACTCGGTCGCTACTTCAATTTCCAAACCATACGACAATGATCTGGTTCAAGAATTATTTTACAGCAACAAAGTTATGCTATCATCCACAATATAAGGCCATGATTTTTCTTCTATGCAAAGGTTTAAAAAAAAAATTATACCTGATATAACCATTAAAAAGCAATAAAACATGTTCAAACGTTCATCAAAGCAGGCCCAACTCAGCTTGTGTGAGGTATGGGAGTAAAAGGTGAAAGGAAACACCTACGGTATGACAGAAATGTGTGCAGTACATTCGTATTTGAATGATTACTCGACATTTTCTTTTTTATTTTGATTAAAGATTATTAAAGTCACATAAAATATATAATTTCAGTCTTTTACCGAGATTAAACATTTTCTTATGAAATGAGAGCCCTGTGATTTGTTGCATTTTACTGTGTTGTTATTATACCAAACATTTCTGTGTGCTCAATTTTTTTAATTCTAATATAAATTATAGTTTGATTTTAAAATTAATAAAAGATGGTACTTTGATACTGGAACGCATGTTAATAGAAGCCAGTATAAGCTGCTACCACAGTAACCATAATTTTTATTACTAAATAAAATTGAAGTTTATGACAATTTAGTTTATTTTTAAATTAATTAATTATGAAAGTCTTACCTTAAAACTCGGTAATAAACTAAGAAACTTAGCACAAGATATTTAAGCAAAACTCTCAAATTTGTGTTAACTTTATTTTTTACCATAAATCATATGTTTTTGTAAAAGTAGTGTTTTTATTTGATGTTAAGTCCATATATTTTACTCCAAGGGCAATTTGACACACGCTTGTAGCCACCAATTATTGCAAATTATAACAAAATATCTTCAATAACTTTGTAAAACTTCAGTCATCTTAGTAAAATAAATTTGCCTACTTAACGCCCTTGTAATTTGATCAAAGGGATTCTATGAGTTTCTGTACCCAAAGAGAGACCAGGATGAATCAAAATAAGACAATTTCCATTCAAATTTTGGTTTCTCCATAAACAAAAGAAGGGATAGATTGGTTGATGGCATCTGTCCAAAGTCAGTATCGACTGTCGGTTTATCAGAGAGGACAAGTACGAGATGGTGTGTATGTTTTAAAATATTGGAGAATTTAGACTTGTATTAAATATATGTTTCAACAAGAAGAGGTTACTGTTGACCGGCAAATTGAGTTTGGAACTGAGAAAGAAACCGATGAAATGCTACATTTGGAGCATCGCGCTGTTTGTAGCAGAATATTAGACTCTTAGGAAGATGGAAAAGAAATACTTGGAGAGCTTTGAAATGTGGAGAAGACTTGAGAAGATCAGGTGGACAGACAGGGTGACAAATGAACAAGTCCTAAGAAGAGTGGGTGAGAAGATCAGGTGGACAAGACAGGGTGACAAATGAAAGATGGGTGAGAAGAGAACAATTTTGGATGTGATTCTTCGGTACAAAGCAAACTGGAGCGGACAAATCCTTCCACATGACGTCATAGAAGGAAGGGTCGAGAGAAAGAGGAGCTTAGGAAGGAGGAGGATTCAAATATTGGACGACTTGAAGGGAAGAATAAAATTCTGGGAGCTGAAGGAAGAGGCAGAGGACAGGTTACATTGGAGGCAGCTCCCTCTTGATACCCAACATATAAACTGTTCCATTCTATCCCCCCTTCCCGGTTCGAACATACATTACTGATTCTTCTGCCAATGGAAACAAATGTATGACATCTTACGCACTTATCAACTCATAACAATAATGGCCTCATATGTGAGCTATTGCTTTGCTATGTCAAGCAATCTACCCACTTAATAAATCCATGGGTTTCTCCCTTCCTTTTTCTACATGTGCTTTGCCATGGATACACCTGAAATTTAAATCCTACCATACACTATACACCCAACCTTGAATGAAGGGAAATAAAAAACAGTGGATTGTATATTATGAGCAAGTTTCTTTTTGAGTAGACTCAATGCCGAAAATAATGAACAAGTTAAAGGATTAAGTGACAACGCTCAATTCACATGTACTATGTTTGAAAAAATTGTTAAATGAATAAATTATAAGATAGCACAAAAATATACGTCTTTAAAAAGCTCAAATATGTACATTAATTTAATTTTTTAAAAAAACTAAATTTATTTTGTGCGCAAGAGAATTCATATTTTTCAATCAAATGACACATACCATTACACATGTGATACACACACACATGTAATCTGACTTACAATTATCAAAAAATATGGAACAAATCAATGTACTTACTATATTATCTGCATGATTTTACCAGCTCTTCATTAGTAGGCTATAATATTTTAATCCAGGGGAGAGCAACTTAATTAAGACCTAACTGAGACTTATGAGCCAAAGGTAAAATTAGTAATATGACTAATGATTTACACAAACCTAACGGAGAAAATCCGTTTTGAGCATTTAAAAACTTAGCAACTAGCATGACCAGACCTTACAACAGATGTACCTTGGCCTGGTTTAATTACAAGGGCAACCTATACACATATTCTTTCTTGCACATCAATTAAGACCGCTTAGAAGCTCTGCTTGTGACATTTCAAATGGCAGACTAATTAACTAAAACCTTTAAATTCCATATAAAGTAGGGATGAGAAATTTAATGTATCCTTTATTCACCTTTAAAAGTAGCATACATGCTTTGCTTTATCTCACATAGGTAGGGCTGGGGTGTAATCAGTCAAGGTAACCAAGGGTCCCCATGTGGGTAATCCTAATCCTAATTGGGGGGGGATTGAAGTCCCATCTGCCAGGGGTTTGAAATCACCCCCCCCCTTTTTTTTTTGAGATAGGAAATTTCAGGAATTTAACCTTGTAGGAAGGAATTTTAGAGTATCTGAACATAGTTCTTAGTTAATTATGAGCTCCAAGAGCCAAGTTTCGCATGAATTTTTTTTCTTCTTCAAATTAACAGAAAATAAAATTTTGTTGTGGCCGAAGCTATTGAAAAGAAAGCTGTTGAAGAGGGAATGGGAGGGAATATACATTTTATCATTTTTATCTGTTAACTCGGATATTGATGATTCTAAGTTGTTAGTAGCAAATTGCAGCCAAATACCAAATACACCATTTAATGTTTTAATAAAAATTAGCAAAAAAAGAGAGTAAATATTTCAGGTTGATAAGGGGGGGGCTTGAGACCCCCCTTATCACCCTTTTAGGTGCGACCATGGCTGATACCTTTCAAGGTATATGAAATATACACATTTAATTGTGCTGTTACTAACTACATGTAAGTTGAAACATGTTTAAAAACATTTTGAAGATTTTTCAGGCGCTTATTTCAAAATGTACCTCTTGAAGAACCTTTGAGAGGTCTCATGATCTTGTAGAATTATTTAGTTCTTATTTTATTAACACCCAACTTCGGAGAAAATTCAGAATATTAGCGACATTATTTTTTTTTAAGATAGTAAAAGCTTTTCTCATCCCTACTTTGATAGTGAATAGTTTTTGACTCGCTTTTAAACCAGTTATAGTTGATTTTCTTAAAATAATATTATAAAGTTTTCTTGGCGACATAGAACACAGAAGCCACACCCACACAATGTCCTATATGATATATCTAAGAGAAACTAATTTGGTTCACTTTGTAGTGTATGTCCACTAGAGTTTCAACAGTCGACAACTTTGTTTTAAGTCGCTTGGGCTTCAAGTAGCTACCAGTTTCAAAAACAATTGTCAGCATCTAAAAACAGGGCAAAAACAATAGAATATTAGATTAAAAATAGTATACATTAATTAATATATACTTGTATTTAAATCATGGTAAAACAAATTACATTGTAAAGTGTTCAAATGAAATGTAATTTAATTTAGATTTAATTATTAACATGTAAATTGGAAAATTCTTCATTTATCAATGCTATTTTTTAAAACAATTCTAAGAGATAAAACACTAGTAAACACTAAAACACAAAATTACACTAGAGTCGCTATTATCCGGCTTATAGTGGCGGTATTCTGGGCAAAATAATGGAATTCGAGTATAAATAATTTTCAGTATGTATTTGTTTGCCTCGTGTAGCTAAACCTCCCTTGACACAGCTTCTGTTTCCAGCCAAATCAAAACGGTGCTGCTATCTACATCTCCCTTGACACAGCTTCTGTTTCCAGCCAAATCAAAACGGTGCTGCTATCTACACCTCCCTTGACACAACTTCTGTTTCCAGCCAAATCAAAACAGTGATGCTATCTAAACCTCCCTTGACACAGCTTCTGTTTCCAGCCAAATCAAAACCGTGCTGCTATCTACACCTCCTTTGACACAGCTTCTGTTTCCAGCCAAATCAAAACCGTGCTGCTATTTACACCTTCATTGACACAGCTTCCGTTTCCAGCCAAATCAAAACAGTGCTTCTATCTACACCGACCGATATTACTGTATTATACGCCAACCACATACATAGTAGTTATGCTTTGCTGTCACCAATGTAACAGTTGTAGGGCGTTTGCGATTGATTTTTTTATTAATTACTATTGGATATGTACCGGTTTGTTTATTTCAAAACTCACTTTTTAACACCGAGACACGGGCAGGATAATCGCGATGCTAGTTTACTACTATTTAATTTTGGGCAAAAGTTGAATCTTGGTATGATGAAATGTTTCAAATTTATGTAACTAACTAATAAAATGTATTAAGGGTTTATACATTTATTTTCTGCAACATATCGTACTCTTAAATGAACTTAGGGTAACTCAATCAATGGCACTAAGCCTTTTTTGTTTTTGTACCTCCATGTATAATTTCTCTTCAAATCTGTGCCACCAAAATAAATGATGGTGTACCAATAATTTTGGGTTGTACATATTTTGGAATCTACATAAAAACCCTGCCTCGGTAGCGTAGTTAGCTAACGCGCTAGTTTCGTGTTAAGCTAGAATGCCAAGGAATCTCTGTCGGGCGAACTGGGGGTAGGTTTTTTCAAAATGGTTTTCCAATCTCCCTCCACGCAAATGTGTGTTCACTTCCTCTTTTTCAACCTTCCCAATTCATAGCTCATTAGCATAATTAGTACTTAAATAACCCGAACGGATAAGTAAGACGCGGGGCTAAAAAAAACTCAACCGGTTGATCCCATTTTCTCCCTCCAGTTTTTAAGTGAGTGTACAAACATTCCCCCTGAACCTCACCAGCTGGTGCGAGGGGTGCCCACTGCTCGGCGACGTCAAGTCTCGGGAATGTGGCGGAACCAGGCCGGGCGTGGTGTCCAAAATGTGGCTCCGTCCACACCTGGAACAAAATAAATAAATGGTACAGTACCCCACGCAGACTTTCTCTCTCTCTCTTAACTCTTGTTAGAGACATTTACTAACAACTCGTACATTTTGAAAAGCATAACATTCCACCAAAGAGCATAACAATCAATTATTTCATTTTCAAGGATTTAAGTCTTTAAAAAACGTATTTTTTATAGCTCAGAAACTATTTATTTGATTAAAAAAATTATTTCAAACAAAAGAGTTTAATATCTTATAGTACTCCATCTTTATAATGATAAATTATTTAGTATCTCAAATAGTTGCGGAGTTATGATTAGAATTGTAAATTTTTGCTTATGTGTAGTACCATTAACGTAATTTTCGTGGAAAGGCTATCTACCTATTTATACCTTTGGATAGGAATGGGGAAGATAGAATTTCGAATAAATGTACCCACATTTGTGGAGAGCGAGAGAGAGGGGGGGGACAATTTAAGGAAAAAACACATGAGAAAGATTTGAACCTTTATGTCCTCAGCAAACCAGTCTACTGCAAGAGTAGCGCGTTAGACCATGCGGCCACCGAAGCAGGTAGTTTTAAAGTTTAAAATGTTATTTTTAAAAGCATATTGTTAAATAAGAGTAACCCACTCCTACCAATTTATCTATCTATGGTTATAAAAACATACTCCATGGCGTGAGCCCGCTATACCGACCGAGCGGCCACCACCGTTAGCAATTATAGTTCCAACATATGTGGATAGAGGGTGTCATGTAGTCAACACAACGAGCCCTACCGCCGTTAATTTCAGTTTTATAGACCGGAGTTGCCACTCATCTATTCAAAAGTGCAAAAACAGCGCCCTTTTCTCGCGTTCCTTAAAACCATCACCTGAAACAAGTGTTTTTTAACCACTAAACATTGACACTAGCGAACTCCAGTGTTGATAGATTCAACCTTGCTCAAGGAGAGACTTCCATAAGGATGAGGATATGGTATATCCTTGTCTGTGTCCAGGACCTTGCATGGGAAAATAATTAAGCAGGTTTATGATATACTAAACGAAATCTTGAAACCTAAGGAGAGAGGAAAAGGATTGATGAGGGGGAGAGAGTGGGGGGGGAAGGAAATGGGGTAGAGAGGAGGGAGGAGGAGGCAATCTTAGTATTAGAAAACTAGCGGAACGATAAACCGAGTGGACAAAACCCTATAACAATCACCAACTCGACATTTATACGACTGGCGACAGGCAGCCCCCTTGGTTTTCCTATGTCCAGAGCAATCATTTGCATCCGCATGGACAGCATTTTCAATTGGGAGGGAGGGGGGAAAGAAGATATATA
>CABFWO010002910.1:33456-61061 GCA_902155825.1 Timema genevievae
TCTTGCTCTTACAACCCTCTGTTAGCCGAAAGCTCCTAACAAAAAATGAAACCCATTAACAGGGAAACCCCAACCCCCCCCCCCCCCTTTCATCCCAACCTCAGCTCGTATGACGTGCCAACTTACGTACCCGCAACACCTGCCACAACGTATGTTCACTGCTTAACCCCGGTTCAACATTGATAACATTTTACTATATTATTTGTTTTATTTTATAACTATTGATACTATCTATCAAAGGTTACAGGTGTAAATCACGTCACTTGACGCATAATAGGAATTTTGTTTTAGATAATTAACTGATAAATAAGTGTATTCTTATCTTAATCCAAGTCTAGTTTATTTTTTATTATTTTAAGTTACCTGCCTCAGTGGCGTAGTTAGCCAACGCGCTAGTTTAGTGGTGAGCTAGACTTCCGAGAACGGGGAGATCAAGGTTCGAATCTCGAGCGGGTGAACGTGGGGGAGGGGTCCCCCCTAAATGGTTTTCCACTCTCCCTCCACACAAATGCGGGTTCATTTCCTCTAAATTCAACCTTCCCAATTCCTAACCCATTAGTGTAATTAGTACTTAAGCGTATAACCCGAAAGGATAGTAAGACGCGGTGCTAAATAATAATATATACTTTACGTTTTTGTAAATTTTAAAATAAAACGCCTTTACTGACAAGAAACGATTAGAATTTATACATAAAAAACCTCCAAAAATAATATTATAATACTAGCCTGTATTTATTAATAATATCAACTTAACACATAAGAAAGAGTGGACATTTCTAACAAGTGAAAGGAAAGTGCGGTTACCGAAGATTTCCCAAGATCCTTCGCGAGGCCCTTAACCACCAATCACCGATGCAAATGTAATGAAATTTCCCACCAAGGAGAACCCTCAATCTGTAGCGAGCAACCCCCTCGTCCTTTTGTTCTTCTTCTTACTACCCCCTCGCCCCACTAACACCCTCTAGTGACGGGGAAATGTGTCAAGCTCAATTCGTCAACAAGCCTTTTCATCGCCAAGCAGGCCTGCCACTTCATAAACTTGTTTTAACAGCGAGGGAGGGAAAAAAAAAACAAAAAGTTTCTGGACTGGGAATAAAGGGACGGTGACGTGATAGAATAAAACATGCAAAGATGTAGTTTTATAACTCATTTTCAAATTAAACAGAGCACATTAGACAATTGTTTGGTAAAGTTTAGGACACTAAGAGAGGTTTTTTTTTGGCGTTGTTTACATTTTAGGAACGTAAATATCAAAAGTGAATTAGAAAACGTAGTGAAAGTATAATTACACTATTATTATTATTATTATTATTATTATTATTATTAGCACCGCGTCTTACTACCCGTTCGGGTTATACGCACTTACGCTAATGTGTAATGGTAGGGTGATTATGAGATGAAATGGAAGACCTACAGTTTAACGTGGGATCCGAACCACGGTGGTAGGCCTGGCATTCCACACATTCACAAGTTGTGATTAATACACGTCTTGTCAGAGGTGAAGGAAGGGTTTGGCGATCAGATAAATCTGTGCCAGGGACCGAGGATTGAACCTCGGACCCCCAGCACAGAAGTCTGACACCTTACCCCTAGACCACCAGGTCACCTTTACACTATTATGAACGTCGTATGTTTTAGTTAAAATTCGACCCGCCTCTGTGGCGTAGTTAGCTAACGCGCTAGTTTCGTGTTGAGCTAGACTGCCGAGGACGGGGAGATCGAAGTTCAAACGTCGCTCGGGTGAGCTAGGGGGTGATTTTTCCTAAATGGTTTACCACTATTCTTCCACGCAAATGCGGGTTCACTTCCTCTATATTCAACCTTCCCAACTCCTAGCCCATGAGCGTAATTAGTACTTAAGCGTATAACCTGAACGTGTAGTAAGGCATGGTGCGAAGTGAAAAAATAAAAGGTAAAATTGGGTTTCTTTAGAAAAGAATCTCCACTAACTCAACTAATGCATTACATCAATACATTGCAACAAACGTTAAATGCATTGATTTTCTTTCAGAACATTGTTTTTAGATTGTTTCTAAGCTCGGAAAGCTGATGAAGAATCTTTACCAAATCTCCCCGTCATCGGCAGTCTAGTCCACCGCGACAGTAGCGCGTTAGACCTCGCGGCCACTCAGGCGAGTCATTCACATTTAAAAAAGTAACCTTCACACACTTCTATAGATAATAAAAGGTTAAAATTTGCAATACAGGCCATATTATTATTATTACTTTACTAAAGGTTGATAAATATGTATGATACAGCTCTACCTATTAACTAAATTCGTAAATGGTTGCAAAGAGAAAGACTTAAAATACATCCAATGATAAATTGAAATAATTATCCTACAGACTTATTTTCGTACTCTATGACATTAGGAACTTGATAATTCACTGTCACACGTATTACTTAATGCGCCACCTATCTCTATCTTGAGCTAGTTCTATCCAGTCCACCTCATTACACCCTATCTCTATCTTGAGCTAGTTCTATCCAGTCCCCCTCATTACAACTTATTTATTTCAGCTTCATCTATTATTATCCTCCCATCTGCATCCAGGCCTTCCCAGTGGGTTTGCCGGTCAGTACCCCGAACACGGTTCTAGATTCATTCACGCTGCATGTCCTGCCCACTGTAATCTACGAGACTTGACTACTCTAATAATGTCTTGTGATGCGTACAGGTTATTTAACTCAGCATTATGTAACATTCCCCACTCCCCAATAGCCTCATACTTTTTTTTTGTGTGTGGACCAAACATCTTCCTAAGTACCTTGTTTTCGAACATCCTACAGGCAGCCTAAAGTTGCGAATTTTCAAACTTTATCAAACAGCGTACAAATACGGAATACCAAAATAATTATAAATACCGCACAAACTTTAGTGCGATATTCCAGTAAACTCCGATATAATGTGTAAGAGGATACAATGTGTAAGAGGATACAATGTGTAAGAGGATACGACGTGTAAGAGGATACAATGTGTAAGAGGATACAATGTGTAAGATGATACAATGTGTAAGAGGATACAATATGTAAGAGGATACAATGTGTAAGAGGATATAATGTGTAAGAGGATATAAGGTGGAACCGTCTGTCCAGACAAATAATTAGCGCTCCGAAGTAGCAGAAAGTTTCCAACAGTGTCAGGGGAGTTCCCGGAATGCGAGGGACTCCCGCGGCGCGGCTAGGGTGCCCCCTCTGCCTTATTGACGGAATCTCTGTAGACTTCAAGAACAATAACGATAATTGAGCGAATAGTAAGAAAGGGAAGAAGAAAAATAATGTTGGCTCGAATAAAAACTTTTTTAAAGAAAAGGGAAAAGGGGGGAGAAAAAGGCCAGAAAAAGTGACGGGAAGAAAGGGGGGGGGGAGGATCACGAGAAAAAGTTGGAAAGAATAAAATTCTAAAGTTTTTTTTATTTGTAGGTGAATGAGGAAGCGGGGGTTGGGGAGGGGGGGATAGGGTGTAAGATGAACATTGAAGTTGAAGTTGAAGATATACAATTTCAAGGGGGCCAAGCCAGTCATAGGAAACCTTTCAAAAGTCCAATTTTCATAGGAAGAACCTTATTTGGCAGCTATAAAAGTAACTATATCCATTTTCATGTATCATACGTCAAGTCATGAGATCTGCAACAGTCAATTTGTATAGATAGTATTAATATCTCAACAATAATAATACAGTGAAATGTTTTATTTGTTGACCACCAAAAATATGTTTGTATTTTATAAAATGCCCTTCCTATTAAAATTGGACTGGATAAACTTGATGTATTTTCATTTTAGAGAACTATATTAGCTTAAATAGCGAGAAACGAAAATATCTATATATACATTAATATTTTGGGCGTGCATTTTAACCATGTAAATGTTTGGTAATCTGCCAGAAATTATTGATCAGTCATTTAATCTTTTTTTTTAGTCAATACGTTCAACACAAAGGCTATTAACAACTTACTCAAGGAGTCAAGTTTTGGGATGTTAGCTTAGAGGAAATGCTCCCGCATTTAAACTGTCATACAATTACTAAATATAAAATCACTATTTTTTATTGTACATCCAAGACAATGATATTGTTCAGTTTTAAAGTGAATACTAGGTGAGGGACCGGTCCTAAACTCTTACAATAATAGTAATAAGCGTTTGCAATTTTAAAATATAACATAAAAACACACGCTACTTTCAGCAATGGCTCGCTAGCCATCCATGGATAGGTAGGGAGGGTTAGAATAACTGCCAGGGAAACTAAAAATGATTTTCTACCCCCCTTCCCCCCAATAAAATGTGAGAATTGGGGTGTATATACTCCAAACCTCCGTATAAATAGATCTGTAGACAAAATTAAATATCTTTAACTTGGAGAAAAAGTATTTACTTTGACAAACTTTGAATTTGTATATTAATATATTTACATTCAACGAATGGAAAGAAAGGACTGGTATTGTTATATTATTTATTAGTTATTTGATCTGGTTGTATTACCCTATCAAGCACTAAAGTTATATGCTCTAGAAGACTAGAAATAACCAAAGGAAAATAATTATTCCTGGATGGTTAACAACAACAAAAACTTCAACTTTACATTTCCAATATTTTTCGAAATTTAAAAGTGAAAACTTGACAATTTTGAGTTGAAAGTCACAATGGTGTCACATCCCACGACCTATACCATACTTGGAATTTTAAAATCACACATCCATATGAAAACTGTACGTCCCTGCATCCCCTTAATGTGGGGTGGAAGGGGAAGCGAGTTAGGGTCAGCATTTTGCAGTTTTTAAAACAAAAATTATATTTGGCTACAATAAAAGGATTCAGTAAAAACGTTTAGTTCAATGTTCAAAGTATGGTATTCTCAACAATTGTTAAACATGTGTCATGATCAGTCCGGAGTTCGATGTTAACTTTTCTCTTTATTTAAAACGTTTACCATCAAATACCAATACTCTCATGGTAGATATTCAAGAACAATCGAGATGTTACGAGCACAAAATAAAACTAAACCTGACTGAATCAGTATTTAATTTACAAACTTTTTGATCAAGTTTATTTACAGCAACTATCAACATCCACATCGGTGGCCACATGGTTTAATACGCTACTCCTGGAGTAGGCTATATTGCCGATAATGGGGAGGGGAGATCCGAGGTTCGAATCTCAGTCATGTGCACTGAGGGTGGTTTTTATAAAATGGTTTTCCATTCTTCTTTCAAGCAACTGCGGGTACACTTCCTAATCCCTAAAACCATTAACGTAATTAGTAAATATGCGTATAAACCGAACGGGTAGTAAGACACGGTGCTAAAAAAAATCCATATAAAGCCAAAGCTTTCCAAATTTGTAGAAAATAAACCTAACATTAACCAAAGAAACAATAACTGGCTTATATATATATATAACTATCAAACAAAAATACTGACTACATGTATATGAATAAAAATTATACCTGCCAAACATGAATGAGCAGCTATAGAAGAGGTCTGAATCAGTTATTTTATGGTGCTCGCCAAATTTATGCGGGAAGATTTCAAAGGGATACCAAACAAGTTTGCGCCAATTTAGCCGCGCTATACCCCCAAGATAAAATAAACTTTTGAGAGCTATACCAGAAGTCTGCTTTCTTTTAGAGAGTTAACTACAAAGGATGTATATGTTACATGGAGGGAGAAGATATAGGATTAAGTATTAACAACAATCTTGGCAACTTGACAACAAGTGTTGCGTACCAAGGCAACATTGGCAGACACGGACACACGGACAGGAAGGGGGGTGTAATGGCACGGGCAGGTACGCAGTGGCCCCAAGACACACATAATTTTGATAAAAGGTTAGAATACATCAAGATAAACTATAAAATCGAGTAATGAAGATGTATTGAACTAATTAAATCTATAATTTTTGGTTTAATAAACAACCCATTTCAACAATTCACCAAACGAAGAACGCTCCGAATAGCTTCTATGTGTATTCAAATTTTTTTTACTTTATACCGGAAAGAATTCCCCTTAGAGTTGTAGGGCAAACCTCTTAAAAAAACACCTTTATTTTGCTAACCACCCCCTCCAACTCACCCCCTTCTCCTCCAAAATGTAATTCTGACTACAATATTGATTGTTTGTCCCCCCACCACCACCCTCCTCGAACATCTGCTCTGCCCGATATGACGTTCTATCGGCATGCAATGTTGTAATACACGATATGGTGTTAACAAAGTGTTTATAGGTTTGTTGGGGAGCCGCAAGCAAACTAAAGAAGAACCAACCAACCTCTGCGACCTTGTCGGGTATTTCTGTCAGGACCAATTCACACTCTACCTCCCTCTCTCTCTAGTTGTTTGACCTTAACATCCCTGTACCTTGTCTTCGACCTGAACTCTCTTGGCTGTTCTGCCAGCAGTTCAATTAACCGCCATCAAATCATCCAAATAAACTATGAACAAATTTACACCTGCGGTGTTGTTTATCAGAACGGAAGTACCCTTTCAAGATTAATAAAAGTGATTGTACGGGTCGGTACTGATGTACTACCTCAGACATCCGGATCACGCATGCATTCAGACCTTCATCCGGTTTAGTGACGGCCGCCCGCCTCGTCCCAGAGAAAGCACATGTACTAGAGAAGTCAAAGTGCGGTAGTTGACCATCACTTTCCGCACATAATTCTACGAACGAGCGAGAAAGAGCCTACGAATTTTGCCGGAAAGGTATTTTCAAATCCCTTCCAAGGATCTTAAACATGCCACAACCTATATGGGATCGACGACGGCTTTGATTCCCACCCTAAGGAAGTTGTGCTACGGTTTTTCATCGCTCTGTAGAAATCCGTCAACCCTCTGCCGGATTTTAAACCACAAAAATCGGGTGTTGAGGAAAGTATTTTACCCCAAGATCACAGAGGTCATCCCTTCAAGATGATGTGAGGAGATTGTTACAATAAATAAAAACATACAATATATACTTTATTTAATTTTGGGTCTTTACACGGACCTTCCTTCCTACCCGATTGAGTAGGGCCTAGATTAACACACAATTTACAAACTATTTGTCTACAAAAGACACAGACAGTCCTCAGTTCCTCGGCCATTAATTCCTCCCTGTGTGCAGGGAAGTTCCTATATCACCAATGATAAATGTTTCTACCTTACTGGAAATCGAACCTTGTACCCTTAACTCAGTAGGCAGAAGCACTACCGACTGAAACAAGGTTTTAAACATTAAATTTAATCAATACGACTGCACAGTAATGTAAAAATAACGTCAATTTTTTTATTATATTATAAAGTGCACTTTCTAAACACACAAATTGTGTCAGTGCGCGAATTACAAACTAGCTTATAATAACACACGCGATAAGCCCTAACATTTTGATATTTTCTAATCGTGTGGTTGGGACTGACTCGTATCAGAATAGTAAATATATGTGACGGTATCACGTGGAGTCGAACCAAGGTCTTGGGTGTGCTATTCACCACTCTATCAATCAACACAAGGGGACGTGTACAGGAAGTACAAGAAGCTGAGTGCCATTTCAAAAAATTAAAAAAAAGGTGCGAAATGAAATAGCAATAATTATCCACGTTCAAATACATACTCGCAACCAGTGGACATGCGGTCTGTGTGCCAGGCTCATTTAGCCCGGTGACGGGACGGTCTGGGTGGAGCATTTTTTTTTTCCTTCCATTACTCTAAATGATTTTCTACTCCTCTTCGCCGCAAATACTGATACATTTCCTTTAAATTATACATTCCTAATCCTACCATAAGTGTAATTAATATATTAGTAGCCCGAAAGAGTAATTAGCGCGGGGGGAAAAAATAATCATTGATACACAAATAGTTTCAAACACGGCGGACATAAAAAGACAGAAGCAGCTCCTAACTTCGCTACAAAGTGTCTGAAGACGTGCAGATGGACATAGAGGGAGACGAGAACCAAACTATAAGAGAGAGAGAGAGAGAAGAAGCAGGGAAAGAATCAAAAGGAAGAACTAGGCGAAAGGAAGGGGGCGGAATAGAGATTGATGGTCGCTAAAGAAGCCGCACGAACAAATGAGCCATGAACCGCGTTTGTCATCACTAGTGGCTTCTTCTTATTCCGTTTCTTTTCCTCCTTCCCCCCCTCCTTTTAGAGCCGCCGTGGTTTTTCCTTCATCCCGCGAATATCTAGTTCTTACTAAACAACGAATAAAGTATAAAAGAGTGACTCGGTGACCAGTAGTAGAAATTATATTCTCTCAAGGACATGAGTTCGGTTCTTACCAACGATGTGAGAGAAGTATATTTTTCTTAAGGGGGCCGCGCAGACGTTCGGATCTAACGAAATATTTAATTATATGATGAGTTATTTCAAAATATGGTTCATGCCAAAATAAGGTAGAAAGATTCCAGCGGGGCACTTTTTCCTTAACGACCCTATATTTTTGAGTTTTATTGATAGAAACAAATGTGGGAAAATGTAATGTTAGCTCATTTTCAAAGAATTTTTAAGCATTTCAGCGAAGCTTAGAGAGTAGGCTTGATTAAAAAAAAAAGGCTCTCTCTCTAATAAATATAATAATTTTTTATATACTGATAAAAGGAAATTCTAAGATATGTGAGAGCTAGCAGCGAGCTTTCCTATTTTCCTTGAGGTGAGAAGTCTCGTAGTTTTCTTTCCCCCTCTTTCTTATTGATAGGACAAAGGGTGATTGTAGGTGAAGGGCGAAGAGAAGTATAAGATTAGACAGAGAACATATAATTAATTCCAGAAAACGACACATAGCCTACCATTGTATTTTAAGACGTGAGGCCGGACAGTGATTGATACTATCTCGCTGTCCGGGGCGGCCGCCTTAAGGGGCACAACTACCTAAGCACTGCGAAACGTTGCACTTTCAGAAAGCTCACGTTATTTAAAAAGTGGTTTTTTTTAATGGTTCACAAAAAAAAATGTGAAAAATAGCAAAATTTCACTATACGATTAAAACCCTTCTAATTGAGGTTTTATTATTTTAATTTTATTTTCTATGAAAAGGGTAGATTAGAGTAATATCGCAACAATGTAAGGATATTTCCCTTCAAGGGGACAGCGCCAATGTTAATCTCACTTATTTGTAACAGCATGAACAATGCTAAGCTTGTAAAAATGTAGTTGGTGATGTTGCAAGATTTGCTTCTAAACTACTTCCTAGAGGAAAGAAAGCTAGTTTTTAGTCAAATATAAAATGGGAAAATCAAGTTTCTTACGATAAAAAAATATGTTGATACAAGTCTTTTTAATATCGGACATCCTATGGGATTTAAAATATTCTCGATTTTAATAAGTGTCGGTTATTCAGAAACATATTTGTTAAAACTCATGATGTCATTACATAGTTTATTATTCATGAACCTGTATATGGTGCATACTTATGATTAACATTTTATTACATTACTGCACAATATTGTAGTCACTATAATTATTATGATTAGTAAATGAATAAATAAATACTGAGCATAGCTTGCCGTGCAAGTTACATAGTACTCAAAACAATAAGAAAATTAAAAGAAATTTATAAAATAGGCCTAATGTACACTACATTAAATAAATTCAACCATATGACTTATAATTAAATAAAATGCAGTTCAGAATTAAATTAACACTGTGATAAACATTTAACACATAGGAATGTAAAAAAAAACTCTAATGACCTTGAAATATTAAGGAATGTTATGCATGTAAAAAGGCTATTTAACTCAACATAAACTAAAAATGTTTCTTCAATAAACTCAATATTTGAAAAACTATATCCCATGGTCGGAAATAGGCTAAATATTTATTGTTTTTTTGTGTGTCATTTTGAATTTTATTTTAGAGATGAATTTCTACTTCAGATTTATTTTTATCGAGTCCTGAATTTACCTCTGTTAAAGTAATTTAATTGTTTCGCTAGTAGGAGAAGGTAAAATTGCTCACGCAAGACTAGGTATTCCTAACATCTGTACTGGAAGGTGTACGGACTGGTGTTTACAGTTAGTGTTAGGAGTGTCCGTGTCCGTTATTGGGAAGATGTTTGGCCGCAAGAACCCATGTTATTTTACCGGGGAAATTCAAACTGTCCGTTATAACGATGGATCCTCTATTAACGTATGACCGTTAAGTGAGGTTTGACTGTATACGACAACCGGCCCCACGATGTAGTGGTCAGTGCACCTGACTACTAGCCTAGGGATTTCGGGTTCGATTCCCGGCTGGTACCTTTGGTATTTTTCCCTCTATGGGATAATCCCAATTGCCACCAGGGTTCGGTTAATTAGGCTTAAGTTAGGTTAAGACTCACACTGGCCCCACAACATAATAATCACTATCATCACATTATCTAATTACGGATACGTGTAGACAGCCTCCTATGGTGTAACCTGGGCGACGTTCTGTGCGGCTAATAGTCTACACTTAAGGCGACCGAACCTGGACGTCAAAGTCCCTCCCGGTCAAATTTGTAATACGATTTTTTTTTAATCTGTACACGACTATAAAACTAACAACTTAGTAACCCATATAACTATCCTATTTTATTTAAACCCGAGGCACTTGTTGAGCCCGCATATGGTTGTTTCTAGATCCTGTGAAAAGTTAAAAGCCCGTCTGCAAGATGTAAGACTTTCAAATCACTTCAAGATGTATCGCTGGTTTGATCGCAATCATCCCTCTAATCAGCACCCTCACCTCACCCCCTTGTAAGAAGCACCCGTCCTACATACGAATAGTGTCTCTGGATGTGAACAATGCACCAGTACTCTGGACGTAGGCCATCAGTTGCAACCCCTTCCCCCCTTCACATTATCCTGAAACGAGGCTTTGGGAGGCCAGAATATCTTTTAAAACGATCGCTGCGGAATGGCCACATAAAAAGTGTCGTTTCATTCGGTGGCTATATATATATTTTTCTTTATCTTGAGCCGCTCTTGATAAAGTTGTTTCCGTAAGTCCTACTGCTGTGCGGGAGAAGACATTTAGACTCGACATCTTTATAGAAAATCGCGCACAAACTGGACCGTCTTCTCTTCCTCTGTTTTGGGAGTTGTTTCGGAGACAAAAGGACTGAGAACTGTATTCTTTACAATCTCTGAAACTTGACATTTGTTCCACCGGGGAGGTGGGGGTATACCCCGTGAATTGCAGGGGTAGAGCCTCGGAATTCAAGCGTTCAGTTGATTGGTTGAGGGGGTCTCTGACACGAGATCTCTTAGGATTCTAGATTCAGTTTTTTAGAGAAATCTCTTCATTGAGATTGTTAAAATATTTTATGGTTTGTTTCTTAAATAGATTAAGTATTATTAAAATTATTAGATTTTATATTTTTAAATTTAAGGTGAGGTGTCAGGAGACGTGAGAAAAGGCCAGTTTTTTTTTTTGCAGTTCTTATAACAAACTTTTTAATTTTTGCAAAAATATCCCAAATATTGCTCCAGTAGAAACAGATAGTTTAATATTCTTCACCTGGTGATATCAACAATTGTTGAATATCTGTCATGAACATGACGGCATTAGATGACAAACTTTTTAAATTAAGAGAAAAAGTTGTCATTAAATTCCAGGACACCCTTGACAGATATTAAGCTCTGTTTATACTGGCGCCATATTTTTTTTTAAGATTTGATATAAAAACGGTAAAAACACTGGCCTTTCCCCGCGACCCGATATCCCCACCTATAGGTAGCCTTTGAGCAATCTTCACTTGTAACAATTATCAGACAAGACTAAATACAGAATTAGTTCATAAGTAACTGGATATATCAACTAAAATTCAACGTGTGGTAGGTAAAGTTTGTACCAATGTTAAATTCCTATCCTCCCCAAAGATCACTCCACCTTCAGAGTTTGTATAGACCTTTAAAATAATGTAGGAATGTGTGGCATTGGACCAAACAAGCTCTTCAAAAATTTGACCGTCAAACACCAGCTACTGAAACGCTTTTTAATTTATATGATGTATTTTGATTAAAAGTATTATAAAGTGAAACTTGACTAAATGAAGATGCCACAAATTTACTCAAGTTTTTAATAATTTCTACTCCAACTTGACACCCAATAACTTAGGCCCAAATTAATTCATGGAAACTCACATGCCCCCCCTCCTCCACCTTAAGTCCCGGTGACCTCCGTCCCATCTTAAGTCTCAGTCACCCCCCACCTTAAGTCCCAGTGACCTCCATCTCACCTTAAGTCAACCCAATGCACCAATTTGGAGAACCTAATAGTAATAATATTTATTGCAAGGCGATCACGTGTGTTTGCAACATATTGTGTGGTTGACCCAAGCTAACATATTAAGGCCGATACACACAGAAAGCTAAGCTATGCTGTGCTGTGCTAAGACTTTGTCAGTTTGGTTTCACACTCATTGCTAAGCTAAGCTAAACAATAGTCCCTCTTTACCATCCAGAATTCACTGTGTTTTCTTTCTGGCCTGCTCCAGTGAAGTTTAGTTATGATGGCGTTCTCCAAAATGTCTTGTTTGAGTTCAGATGATAGTACTGAGAAGCTGCTGTTAGCAGCTGTTTTGGAAGATGAAGAAAATTTAGTAGGTGGAGGTTTGACTTGTTCAATTAACGCTTCCATTTTAATATAAAAACATTTATTAAATATTAAATCTAAATAGAATATTACTTAAATACACGTGAAACAAACTGAAAACAAAACTTCAAATACTTCTTTAGTTATTGTCAACAAACCAGCAATGCGTCTGTTCAACACTGAGCCCAAGTTGCATTATGCGCATGCGCGACGTAACATAACTCAAGATGGGAGACGGGAAAATTGCCCGGCCAGCAATCGGAAAAAATATAGCGCGGCGTAGCAAGGCATAGCTTAGCTTTCTGTGTGAACCAACACATTTAAATACATGGTCCGTTATTTTTATAGAGTTGGCAGAGCAAATCTTAGCTTAGCTTAGCGTTCTGTGTGAATCGGCCTTTAGTAATCTCCGGAATCCATCATCCATAAAACTAATGGTTATTTAAACTAATGGAGCCACAAACAACGCCTTTCTCTACGGGGAAAACCCATCGAATGACAGGAATCGAACCAGAGGTATGTTAATTGGTTGTTTATATCCGTACACTCCAGGACTATCCGGTCCTAGAAGGAAGGTGATGGAGAATTCTAGCCAACTATGTACACTAGCATTTCCCTGGCGAGGGAACGAGAAATCACAACGTGAGAAAACCATCCTTGGTGATGTGACGCCAAATAGGATCAAGTCGCACATCCTCCCGGTTCTAGTGTGTCACCCTTAAAACCAAGACTTCCATAACCGTGAGAACACCGGTATAAGCGATGACGTCACGGCTCGTATTCTCGATGCGAACAACAGTCATGACGTCAGAGGTCTTCTCGACTTCCAGGTGTAGGGTGACACTCGTGATGACGTCACGAACCATCACACCACGCTCAACTAAACGATGCTGTCGATCCTTAAATGGTAATTTTACTATTTTATTATATTAAAAAAAGCTTTAGTTATATTTATCTTTGGCCAAACGACTCGCACTACTCGGAAGGCCAGGGTTCGATGCGAACTGACTGCACTGGACCGATTTCCCCTCCTACAATGTGGTTTTCTATCTGCATTCAACGCAAGTGTTGTTCAAGTTATTTAAAGGCGTTACTCTTGCAGTAGACTGCACTGCCGATGATGGGGAGACCAAGGTTCGAAACTCGATTTGGTGTAATGTAGTTTTTCTTAGAGGTTTTCCACTCTCCCTCCATGCAAATGTGGGTTCACTTCCTAAAAATATAGCAATTCTAGTCCCTAAAACCATTGGCGTAAATGATTACAAAAGCGTATATTATTATCATAATCGCGTCTTACTACACGTTCGGATTATACGCTTATGTACTAATTACGCTAATAGTTTTATGAATTAGGGATGTTACAGTTACATGAAGTGTACCGGCATTTGCGTGGAAGAAGAGTGTAAAACTTTTTTTTAAAAACCCACCCTTAGTACACCCGACCGAGATTCGAACCTCGATCTTCCAGTCATCAGCAGTCTAGTTTACCGCGTGAATAGCGCCTTAGACCACGCAGCCACCGAAGCGGGTATCTTTAACGTTCATGTATATAAATGTTTAAATTAAACCAAAGTGTAGAATTATGAACAGTATGTCATCTTTTTTTTTATCAACTAAATTTGTTTCAAGTTTTACCTGATGTTATTTCTTAAAGGGTTTTCTAAATATCACCAAATTAATAACATTTTCAAGTTCATTAATCATATAAATATTTCAAAAATCTTAAGGCAGAAAAAAAAACACCAGTTACATGTTAAAATTTTTACTAAGTCTCAGAATGATATTTGCATATATAACATTGACCTTGAAAATGTGCTAGGATTGAAGTAGAAAGAAAAGTACATATATTTGTGTGAGGTAATAATGGATATTTTTTTAAGGAAAAATAAACCTCGGTACACCTAAACAGAATTCGAACCATGATCTCTCTTCCGTCAACGTCTTGATAATCCAATGGATCACATTAATTAAAATATTAATTTTTTCATTTCCAAGAAATGAGAATTATATTTCCTTCAATTTGTAACTTAGACTAATATCCCCAAATCCTCAATCCCCTTCCTTATCCTCAAATATCCACCCCCTCAAAATTCTTCGCGAAGGGGGTGGAAAAAAACTTCGCATGAATAACCTGTTCCATCAAATTCTCATCAAGAAAAAAAACAACTCATCCACCCACATTGAAAAAAAAGGACGGAATGAAAAAAAGTGCGGAATTTTCTTTTTCATCTCTTTCTAGCTCTTTTTACTACGATAAATATATATTTTAAAATTAATTACTTCGAGTCCCAGCGAAAGTCTTTTGAATATTCCGTGGAAGGTTGTAAACACGCCGCTTAATTTACAGTTTCACACTTGGTCGCGCAGAGTAGGCCGAGACGGCGGATCTGGGAGAAATGCGTATTAGATCGAGCAACCAGCAACCCCCCCAGGAAAGGGGGGGTAGGTTCGAAGGGGGAAGCCCCCATCCCTCTTTACTTGCCCCATCTGACTTGTCAATACATTCTGTCCGCCAACATTTAGAGAGAGATTGATAACACGAATTTGCGTGATTTTATTTTGAATATAGGATATGGGGTAAGTTCGGAGTCTTTGGGGGGTAGTTTCTTCTTCAATGGATGAATATTAATAAATGATGCTATTTGTTATCACTAAAAACATATATATAACCAACTATCAATTAATTAAAATAAATTTATAAAAGTATATTTAACCAAACAAGAAATAGATACTATACACTCAAATGCCTTACAATAAAGTTTAGTATTTTTTAAAAATAATTAGGAAAACAAATCTTAAAGCGATTATTTAAAATAGACATAATTAGTAGAATAATTTCATTCAGCTCTGATGGTAGCACTGATAAGAAAATGTATATATGCTTCTGTGAACTAAATCAATTTGAAACAATTAGAATATTTATAGTACAAATAGTTATACATAGGTAGATCAATCTAATTCTGAACTTTTGAAACCCATACTTATTTTATAGGTCTGTCTATCTATACAAGTAAGCTCAGAATATTTGGAAAATTTTTGGAAACATTCACACATAAAATACACATAAATACCTAATCACGCCGTTCCCTTACGGGGTAGGCAAGAAACTATGCATAAAAAAAAAATCCGTACTTCATCCATCCTCACTAACTTTCTCCACACTTCCCTGTCCAACATCCATACACAGAGTCTTACATGCTCTTTTAATCTTAAAACTCTTAATGTTTCTCTTTTTCACACATTCGTCTACAACATTTAGCCCCGTCTTACATGGCCTACCCCTTCCTTTTGATCCACACACACTCTACCTTCATATACTTGCTTCATCACTCGATCCACACACATCTTTTCAACATGCCCAAACCATCCTAAGACTCTTCTTTCACATTGACCTATTGTATTCCCTTCCATTACTGACTCTGTCCTTACGAGTTTTTCCTCAAACATTTCTTAGATATCTCATTACAACATAAACTATAAGATTATTTGGATATGCCTATCTAAACTGGGCTAGTTCTGAAATTATGAAAGCACTTATACCTTGCGGAGGGTCTAGGGTTGGGCGTGTTCGATATATTTGAATCAGAAACTCAGTGCAGCCAATGAGAATCTTCCAGGGTTCGTTTTAATGCCACAATCGACATGGTACCAACGGCTTTAATTCCCCTCCGAAGGAAGTTGTGCTTCGGATTTTTATCGCTCAGGAAAAATCAATCGCCCCCGGTTGGGTTTGAACCCACGAACATCTGACCTGCACTCTACCCTAATATCATCGGCGGTCGAAAAATCACATTAAGACTCAACTTCTAGAACTACACAAGACTTAACCTAAGCACTCTAGCAAAACCATCAGGAATAAGGTATCCATGTTCTCAAGAGATGCTCTCAGAAAAGTATGGAGGTTGCCCTTCCGTTTTTTAGTCAGAGAAAAGAGCGATTTCTCCCGAAGAAAGGAAAGTGTAAACGGAGAGGCCCCGAGTCGTCCACCCCAAGAAGTGACCATTTATCACCGACCGCCTGGGTCTCCCAGCATCGCTACAGCCCCTTCCATCGGAAGAGGGAGGCGCTCTAGCTTGAGGACTCTGGTGACGGCCGCTCTCCATACACTCCGCTGTGAATGGAAGTCGAGACGACTGCTGGGGAACTTGGAGACGGCTAATTTATCGCTGTCCCTTTTCCTTTCAGGCCTCGTCTCCTTTTATTATTTGCTCTATCGATGCCTGCATACTCCTTTCCCGTTGAGCTAGTGGTCATTTCGTGTTTGCTAGAACTCTACTACTATTGTCATTATTATCGTAGCCTAACGTTAGACCAGAATAATATACTCACTAAGACAACGTTTAATGTGTGTGGTAACGCGTCCAGCTTCAGTCACGGAGTCTGGAGTTGTTATTATTAGCAACGCGTCTTACTAACCGTTTGGGTTGTACGCTAATGTGTAATGGTAGGGTGATTGTGAGATGGAATGGAGGACCTACAGTTTAACGTGGGATCCGAACCACGGTGGCATTCCTCACATTCACAAGTTGTGATTAATACACGTCTTGTCAGAGGTGAAGGAAGGGATTGGCAGTCAGATAAATCTGTGCCGGGACCGAGGATTGAACACCGGATCCCCAGCATAGAAGTCTTGAAACCTTACTCCTAGATCATCAGGTCACGGAGTCTGGCGTTGATTCCTCGGCCAGAGTTTCCCATCCTTCCATCCTTTCCGCGGGTGATTTTGGGTGCGTTTCTTTAATATGTACGCTTTCTATCATGTTCAGTTAGATCATATAGTTCCAAGTTATTAATATAACCAGCCCTGTGGTGCAGTGGTCAGTGCACCTGGCTACGAGCCTGGGGGACCCGGGTTTGAATCCCAGCTGGTACCACGGGTATTTTTTACCGAAAAGGGAAATTACCCCAACGGTCACTAAGGTTTAATTAATTAGGTTTGTTTTCACTGGTTCCTCACCCTCATACTCACTGTCACCCTCATACTCACTGTCACCCTCATACTCACTGTCCCCATCATACTCACTGTCACCATCATACTCACTGTCACCCATCATACTCACTGTCACCATCATACTCACTGTCACCCTCATACTCACTGTCACCCTCATACTCACTGTCCCCCTCATACTCACTGTCCCCATCATACTCACTGTCACCCTCATACTCACTGTCACCCTCATACTCACTGTCACCCTCATACTCACTGTCACCCTCATACTCACTGTCACCCATCATACTCACTGTCACCCTCATACTCACTGTCCCCATCATACTCACTGTCCCCATCATACTCACTGTCACCATCATACTCACTGTCACCCTCATACTCACTGTCACCATCATCGGAAAATAGAAAGAGCCTTCAGGGAAAGGATGTACGATTAAATTTCGGTCGAGTATTGGGGGGGGAGGGTTAGTAGGGGGTTAAAAATTGTTTTATATTATCCCTCAACGCAAATGGAGGTACAATTTCTTTAAATGCCTTCCTAATTCCTAATACCTTTAGCGTGATTAGTAAATAGGCGTAGAATCCAAACTGTATGTAAGTTGTGGTGCTAAATATATATATTAGTTATTAATTCGGACACCAGGGCTGTGCATGAAGTTCAGTAAATGATGGCGACCTGCGAGGGAAGTACAAGTGTCCATAAAATCATACCGGGAATATTTTTAGTAAACTTTATTCTCCAATTTATATATATAAAAATATCCCGAGTGATCGGAAAATCATATAATGGATTAATCTTTTCGGCTGCTTTAAGGGGGTAAGAGGGCTATTTTTTTCCCCTCTAATTACAAGCAGGAAAATACAATTTTTGTATACCTAAGCGGAGAAAAACACTGATTCAACTTTGACCTGGACAAAAGAGAGCCCTTCAACATCGTTCTTCTTGTTACCGAAGGAAAAAAAGGGAGGGAGGAAACTTGAAAAAAATATAATCCTTGCCGGAAGAAAAAAATAAAGAGAAGAAGTAACTATAGAAGAAAAGGGAAGAAAAGTATTTTTTTAAAGTAAAAAAAAAGTAAATTGCTGAAGCTATCTTTCATCGCCTTAAGATTCTACAGACTCATAATTAATGGATTCCATGTAGGTGGCAAGTGCTGGCCCATCAATCATCGCCGCGCCGCCATCTTGAGGACGAAGAAAATTGTACACCAGAGCAAATTTATCGTGGTGCGACGAGATGAAACTGTATACTGGGGCAAAGTTGTAGCGATCTCATAAGGGACATAATAGCCTGACGCAGTGGTGTGATAGAGAAACGACGTTAGGTAAGAAGAGAGAATTAAATTAAAATCGGCGAGCCAAGGGACGCGGATTACTACTACGTAGAAGTATTTTATATACTAAACAATATGTATTTATATGAAAATAGATACTCCACAAATGATGGGCACGTGAAAAAAATGCCAGGCTAGTTTAGACTGGTTTTATGATGGCTGAGAAGTTAGGGGTTCAAATCCCTGCTGGATGCATTGAAGACAAATTTTCATAATTGTTTTCCCAATCCGCCTCCACACTAATACGGATACATTTGCTTTGAGTTTTACCTTCCTCTTCTTTATTACAGTAGCGTAATTAAAATGCCAATAAGCCGGATGAGTGGTAAGGCACGAAGAATAAAATATACATTCACAAATAACTAAAGTAAAATATCAGACAAATAAATGATCAAGAATATTGCACCATTCTACAAACACAAGTGCGTATCAAACCTGAAGACCTTGGTTCAATTTAGGTCGACAGCACTGGACAGGGGTGGCAGGAATCCAAGCAGCCCGGGACTACAAAATATGATGTAACTTTGAGCGTGGATTAATACTCGTGTCTACCATTGAAGCTGTGTTACAATGTAAGCTCAAGTGAAGTATTTATATATTTATTATCAGTAAATTTAATCCCGAAGCCATTTCAGTTATATTATCTATTATCAGTTTCTACTTTCTACCGAGATGAGCAATAATGCTGCTAATACCTTAGGGTTTGACAAGAGCCGGGTGTCTTTGTTGACAAACTTGAGTTTGTAAAATGATCCTCCATTCGTTACTCGCGTAGATCAATAAATAGATGATTTAATGTTTGTCTTAAAATATTGTTTATAAACGACACCAACAGACAACCAACCAAAAGGAAGGTATTACAATTGATGCCATTGTATATCTTCACAAATCATGGCTTGCTCACTGCGACTTTTGACTAAGGGGACGGCCAGAGCGGGCGACTAAAATATAAAATAGAACACATTGATTGTAATGAGAGGTGGCCAGACTGGAGCGAGCTCGACCCGGTATAGTATAGTTTACAGGCGCTAGGAAATATTATTGTATGTTGGTTCATTGAGTGCTTGGAAAACATCTCATTTTGACATTTTTATTACTATCGACAGGTTTAGCACACTTGCTACAAACGGCCTAATTTAATTGGTAAGATCATAAACCATACTTATATGTATATATATGTAAAACTGATATGTTAAAATACTTCAATATTATAATCTAAATAGGCCTTTACAAATAAGAATCACCACTAGCGTGGAGAGAGGATGGGAAAACCACAACAATAAATCACTCGTCAAAAACCACCCTCAGTTCACTCAGCCAAAAGTCAAACCTTTGCCTCCTCGTCAACAACTATCGAGAGTTATCTGCTAATCACATCACGCGCTCGCACGCTCGCTTGCCAGTCTGGCCAAACGCTAGAACTTTAAAAAAAAATTTTTTTTTTAAATATCACTTTTGAATTGAATGGAAAGCTTTACTTTAGTTTTAAGTAGTTGCGGTGGCCAAAATCTAACCCAGCTCACCGGGATATCAATTCACCCGCTTGTGGCCGAACGGTCTAAGGCATCAGTCTCGTGTTAAGACTGGCCTTCTGATGACGCAGAAATCTGTGTTCTAATCCAGGTCGGGTCTACTGAGGGTAGTTTTTACAAAATGGTTTCCCACTCTCCTTCCACGCATATTCCAGGTAGATTACCTCTAAAATTCATCCTCCCTCATCCCTACCTCATTAGAGTTATTATAATACATGTGCACAACCTGAACAGGTAGTAAGATCCGGTGATAAATAAATAATAAATATAGGCCTATATACCGGTTGTGACATAATGAATAGTGATAGGTAAGCCTTGTTTATGTTTCAAAATAATATTAATGGACAGTCAGCGAACGTGGACACGCGGGCTAAGTAGTGAACTTAGTCTGATCTAATTTTTCAACGACGGGGAAGTCCGGTTTTGAATCTCAGTCATGTGGATATAGGATGTTTCCCCCCAATAAGTTTCCCATTTTGCCTCCACGAAAATTTTGATACATTTCCTCTAAATTCTTCCTTCAAAAGTACTACTATTTTTAACGTTGGAATGCAGATATCCTGGACTAGTATTAGAGGCAGTTCAGATATTAAAATAAACCAAATTAAAACCGTACCTAAGGAGATAAAAAAACATAGCTCGCTTTCACAGATTGTATGTACTCTCCGACAGTTTAAAAAAAACTACATGGGGTCATTCCACAAACAGAGCGGCTGTCATCTGTTGGTGAAGATAATGTCAACTTATGCTGATAAAGGGTGTCAACTGGTGAGCATAACGAACCCTCCAGCAGTTAATCTCAGTTTTCTAAGCCGGGGCCGCTACATCTTTATTCCAGTAGCTCCTCATGCTGAGTTGACCCCGCTTCACGGAAAGAGACGTCGGGGCTCGAACTCCCGGACCTCTGGATCTGTAGCCAGTAGCTCTGACCACTAGAGTACAGAGATGCCGGGGATTGAACCCAGATCCTCTGGATCTGTAGCCAGTAGCTCTGACCACTAGAGCTCAGAGATGCAGAGGAGAATACAATTCTAGGTCCCGCAGAGTTTGTTAGTTGATGAATTAGATGATCTGCGCTCACAAAGAGAATATGTTTGAACATTTGTTTTTCAAAGAGTCGGTTGGCTTCTATCTAAAACAGGTATGGCTAACATTGTCCCACCAGTGGGACACTTAAGTGATTAGGTATTGTGAATTATTATTATTAATAACGCTTCTTACTTCAATGCAGAATGTTTCATAGAATGACTTGAGGATTGACTGCATTTTTTCAACTAGTACAGTGTGCGTGCGACCTCTTATTTAAGTTTATTATGAGCACTTAAGCTTGATGCCTCAAAATGATATATATGTTGATAATATATACCCGTCGACCTCGGTGGCCTTGGGGTAAAGTGCTCGCTTCAGGAGCTGATGTTCGTTGGTTCAAACCCAAGCTAGGTCGACGGGTTTTTCCTGAGCGATAAAAAAAAGTAGCACAACTTCCTTCGTATGGGAAGTAAGCCCGTCTGTCCCATGTCGATTGTGGACATGTTAAAAGAACCCTGGAAGGTGTGTGAAAATATTCTTCCCGGCAAAATTGGTAGGCCCTTTCACGCTCGCTCGTATGCATTCAGTTCAGAATGTAACCGGTAACCAGCACACTCAATGAACTCCCTTAGTACATGGTAACCATACCAGATTGTGCAGGCGGCACTAACCAGTGCAAGGGCCGAGTACAATCCAAGCTCCGTATAGTTGAAAATCCCATCAGACCAAATTTCGGGTTGTTGACTTAAAAATAATAATTATATACACATCATAGAAGTGCAATGAGTGACATATTTCCTTGATAACTAATCCTAAAATGACATTTTAGGATTAGCTAGGATGGTCGGTTTTAATATTAAGGCGCCCGGTCAGCGAGAGAGTGGGGTTTGTTGTCAGGCCACATGGCTTAAAATACAATGGTCTGTGTAGTTTTCTGGATCGACTTTTATATCCTGTATAAGCTTATACTTCCTTTCATCATTCACCTACAACCGCGCTTTGTCATGTCAATAAGAAAGAGGGGGAAAGAAAACTACGGAACTTGATCTCAAGGTAAAGAGGAAAGTTCACTGCTAGTTCTCAAATATATTAAAATTTTTTGTTGCTAACCTATATATTTTCACACATTTCTTTCTATTAATAAAAATCTAAATATTGGTTTGTTAAGGAAAGAGAGCCCTGTTTAGAGTATTTCTATTTTATTTTGGCGTGAACCATATTTTTTGAGATAACGCATTTCTGATTACAATCTCTCACATACCGAAGCGGCCCCTCTTAAGATAATTTAAAGAGTAAGTTAACAAATGTGTTGGTTTGTAAGAATAGACCGAACCCCTCATCATTAATGTTTGTTTTCCCGTCCCTGAGACTACATCTGGTTCTCCTAGAAGATAGGCCACGTGTCGTGGAGCTCACCTTGACCAGGTTAACTTGTATCTCGGTGGAATGTTTACAGCCTGGTCTTATAAATAGTGACCTAGTCGTCATATACACTTGGAGCTTAAACTGGTTCAAACCGCTTCACTCCGCACCTTTAACATTTACGTAGACCTTAAAGCAATGTTTCTCAAAGTGTGGTCCGCAGGATCCCAGGTAGTTTAGTGATAATTGGCTTTTGAAACTAATATTATTTAGACTAGAATTATGTTCAGATGCACTAAAATTCACCTCCACAAGGTTAAAATTCTAAGATTTTCTCTCAAGGAGGGAGGGGCGGGGGGGAAGGAGTCCATACCCCGGGCAGATGGGACTCCAACCCCCCCCCTCCTCTCCTTGAGAGAAAATAATCCTCGCCCGCCTCCTTCTAGAAATTATGTCCGAGCGACCCACCTGTTGATCCGAGCTGTACCAAGATGCGAGGGGGAACATATTATACAACACAGGCTCAACAAAATGTGCAGAGAAGATCATCAGAATCATTAGGTAGAGATCATCAGAATCATCAGGCAGATAAGATCATCAGAATCATCAGGTAGAGGAGATCATCAGAATCATCAGGCAGATAAAATCAGAATCATCAGGCAGATAAGATAATCAGAATCATCAGGCAGAGAAGATCATCAGAATCATCAGGCAGAGAAGATCATCAGAATCATCAGGCAGAGAAGCTCATCAGAATCATTAGGTAGAGGAGATCATCAGAATCATCCGGTAGAGGAGATAATCAGAATCATCAGGCAAATGAGATCATCAGAATTATCAGGTAGATGAGATCATCAGACAGATTAGATCATCAGAATCATCATCAGGCAGAGCAGATCATCAGAATCATCAGGCAGAGAAGATCATCAGAATCATCAGGCAGAGAAGCTCATCAGAATCATCAGGTAGAGATCATCATAATCATCAGGACTGTTAGTATAGAATAGTCTAACTGCCTGTCTGGAGAGGACCCTTTCTACATGTTGTTCATCCTCTGCTAAGTCAAGACCGGTGCAGTTCCTTTTACTAATCTCCCAGCCACAGCGGGGGATACGCTGACAAAGGTATACTGGAGAAGTCGATTATACCGAGGTAGGTTTTCTCAGTTTCCCCCAACCTTCCTCTACGTAAATGAGGGTACATTTCCTCTTAATTATACCTCTCACATACCGACACTATTTAGTTTAAATCAGCCGATAGCTTGGACTAGGATATAAAACTACTGCCTTTGTATACCAAGCAGTTGGTGATCTTATCGCTAAAATACAAGTCTCTGAATAATTGAGTGAAATTTAATAACTTGCGATAAATTAGCCATCCTGACATTCGATTGTGGTTTAACTTTCACAGGGTGTAAACAACAGCGTGGCGGTAGGGATTCGGAGTTCACTAAACAGGTGTAGTCACAAGAAGAAGAGTCCCTCTTGTTAAGGGGGTCAACCTCTTTAAGCGGAAAATTGCCGCGAAGACGTTCAGCTCTAACGCTATTTTAATAGAAAAATGTATGAAAATGTGAGATTCGCTCATTTTCAAAAATACTTTTTAAGCAATTTTGCGGAACTATGAGACAAGGTTTGATGGAAAAGATCTTTAGATCCAGCCTCACTCTAACAAATACAGTAATGCAGCAAGCTTTCCTCTTTACCTTTAGATAATAAGTTTTGTAAGTGTCTTGACCCTTTCATTACTGACATGACAAAGGGTGGTTTTAGGTGAAGGACGGAAGGGAATACAAGACATAAATAATAAAGTAGTAGTTCCCAGACCAATGCTACTTTCTCGCCGGTTTTACCAATAAAATAACAATTAAATAGAGGAGACTCAAATCATGAATATTTGTTTTTTTAAAATAATTTTTTTACTAACATAAAATAAAAGTAAAATAATATTTTATTATATAATAATGCTTCATATTTAGATATTTTTATTGGCTTATGAATGTTCATCCACATTATTTATGGTTTTATTAAAAGATGAACGCAGTAGATAACCGTATTATGCTGTAACGCTTGATACGAGCTAAACTACGCTATCTAGTTAGACCTGTTGAATTACGCTTCTTAGGTAGACCTGCTGAATTAAGCTTTCTAGTTAGACCTGCTGAATTAAGCTATCTAGTTAGACCTGCTAAATTACGCTTTCTAGTTAGACCTGATAAATTATGCTATCTAGTTAGACCTGCTGAATTACGCTTTCTAGGTAGACCTGCTTAATTACGATATCTAGTAAGACCTACTGAATTACGCTATCTAGTTATACCTGCTAAATTATGCTTTCTAGTTAGACCTGCTGAATTATGATTTCTAGTTAGACCTGCTAAATTATGCTTTCTAGTTAGACCTGCTGAATTATGCTTTCTAGTTAGACCTGCTAAATTATGCTTTCTAGTTAGACCTGCTAAATTATGCTTTCTAGTTAGACCTGCTAAATTATGCTTTCTAGTTAGACCTGCTGAATTATGCTTTCTAGTTAGACCTGCTAAATTACGCTATCTAGTTAGACCTGCTGAATTACGCTATCTAGTCGGACCTGCTGAATTATACTATCTAGTTAGACCTGCTTAATTACACTATCTAGTTAGACCTATCTTTTATCAGTGAGGCAATAGTCGATTTTTAAAGTGATCTCATGTTTTTATCCGTGGTATGACTCGTACCTTTATCCGTTGGGCAACACAAATATTGTAATAGGGCAAGTGGCTGATAAAATTTAAACGTGCTGCTACTCGAGGTTTTATCCGTGGGATACTTGAGTTTTTATCCGTGGATAACGCATACTTTTTAACCCGTGACATAAAACGAGCTTTGATGGGAAGGATAGCTCAATATTTTTTTACGGCCCCACCAATATTTTTGTCATATATATATATATATATATATATTAGGTTAGGCTTGGTTAGGTTAATTTAGGTGATCATTTTGTCGCATCTTACCACCCATCCCTTGCCATTTTTTGCTCAGCTTGAAAATACATTTACAACCATCCAGTTCAATTTTCATAGTAAAAAGAGTTTAAAAAAATACAAACATATTTTTTATCGGTCAACATAAATTACATTTTACTATATTATGAATATTATTTTATAGGTATCGATCATATTTATTAAAAATGATAGTTGCATATCACATGATTCTGAGTATGAATATATTAGGATGGTTTTTAGTAACTTTAGTAATTGTTAAAGAATGTTCCTCCTACCAGAATCTTATTCTAGTAACTTTCAGAGGTGTCAAATAAGAGTGTCAGTAAATTGCGATCCGACAGTGGGGTGGTACCGCGAATGTAGGCACATTAAGGTGTGACGTTCCCCTCCCCCTGTTCAAGCAAGCTACCGAGGGGCACAGCCCCTAGTCTAGGGCACCCCTCACCCTCCACCTCAACCATCTCTATTAAACAATCAACCGCAAGAAACTTAACGTCAAATTGTCTGTCTGGCAGCTCTTTAAAATTTCATATTGAATTTACCTTGGCAAGACAAACTTGATTACGTCACCGCGAAGACAGACAGACTTGTTAAAGATTACCTCTTTGTCATCTTATATTAAAAAAAGGGGGGGAAGGAAGAAAATAAGTTTTTTAAATTCTTTATAAAATGCATAGCTAAAGGCGAGGGATAAATTAACTTTTGTCATATATTTGAAGTTAATTTCGAATTACAAGGAAAGGAGGGAAAAAACTTGCCAATAATAAGATGTTTTAAAAATTATTTTGTGAATAAATTATTTAACGTAATAGGGTGGAATATTTTATGTGTGAGGTTATGTTTATATATATATATATATAAACTCACACCAGTGGACGTGAGAACAAAGGTGTCAGTCTCATCTGGTCTGGGTTACCTTTGACGAAGTGGTAGAGGTATTGCTGTACTAAATGGCTTCTTGCTTTATCATCACGCAAATGCGAGTACATTTCCTACGCATTCTACCTTTCTCATCTCTACCCCTAAAGCAGATAACTCTGATATGATAAGGTATAAAATTATAAACAAACGTCCCGAAGTCCGGTTACCGCATTTGTCCTGGAATTAACTAATAGAAAAAATAGCCTGCTTCAGTGGCCGCATGGTCTAAGGCGTCACTATGGTGTTAAGGGCTAGACTGCCGATGAGAGGGAGATCGGGGTTAGAATCTTTTTTTCAGGTGTACCGAGGTTGGTTTCCCCAAATGGTTTTATACTCTCCCTCCACGCAAAACTGGGTACACTTCTTCTAAATATAACCTTACTCATCCCTAGAACAGTTAGTATAATTAGTACATAAGCGTATAACCCGGACGGGTAGTAAGACGCGGTGCTAAATAAAAAAAAAGTCTACACTAAAAGTAGGAACTAAAGTGAGACGCACGCTGCTAGAACCACAGTTTCAGTAGTGAGGGTACTGTTCTGAGGGTACTGTTCTGAGGATACTGTTCTGAGGGTACTGTTCTGAGGATACTGTTCTGAGGATACTGTTCTGAGGGTACTGTTCTGAGGATACTGTTCTGAGGGTACTGTTCTGAGGATACTGTTCTGAGGGTACTGTTCTGAGGATACTGTTCTGAAGATATTGTTCTGAGGGTACTGTTCTGAAGATATTGTTCTGAGGATACTGTTCGCAGAGTAGATAGCTAACGGGAAAGTTACGGACGTCTTCACACGAGCCCGCTCAGATATCTGAGTAGAAAGAGAGAGAGAACTTCACCACAAAAAACAACAGCCCTAGTTTGAACTATAATAGTTACTTCGAGAGAAACGTTAAACTAAACAGGGCCGGGACTAGAGCCGTGCAATTGTTGACTGGAACCAAACAACGGGTCAGAGGGGGGGGG
>CABFWO010002910.1:85776-102926 GCA_902155825.1 Timema genevievae
AATTAAATCTCAAAGCACCTATAATATTGGACTTTTTTTTAATGAAGACAGTTTAGTTGATTACTGTTATTCATTTCTAAAAAATTTAGTTTCCAAATATTGCTCTCAATCAATGCCTGAATTGTGCATCAATATTATTTGTTACTTGTGTATGTGCTTCAACTCTAAGGTAATTAGATTTTGATACACAAAATTACAACAAACAAGAAATGTCTGTAAAACTTGTTTTTTAATATAATAATCTATTAGCAACTAATTTTGAGAAGGGGAGTAAATTATGCTTTCTAATTTTTTTATTTTTTTTGCCAATGAACTCACGAAAGTAGTACAATAAAATCATAAAATACTAAATTTTCCGGATGAGTAATTGTTTATTCAGTATTTTAACGTTTATTATTTCTGTGGGGGAAGGATACTATAAAATGGTGGAAATTGTTATTATTAGTAATGACAAGTTTTAAGTTTTTAATAATATTTTCAAAAGAACAGTCATGATCGCGATACCGAAGAATTCACCGAATTACATGATATGTTAATGGAAGAATTTATATAAAAAGTACGTGAGATTATAATTATATGCAACTTTTTAGCCGTTCTGACATTTTATGTAATTAATTATTAAAGCAAACATGTTGCCAATAAAAAATTGGAAGGAAATAATATTTCCAGATGAAGCAATTTACAATATAACTTACTTATTAAGAATGATTTATAATATGTATGCATGCATTGTGGTATGTACTACCAATATACCCACACACACACATCAATGGTCACGTGAACTAAGGCGTCAGGTTCGCAACAGAGTTAATTGCCGATGACGGGGAGATCGAGGTTCGATTATTATTAGCTATGCGCCACTGGGTGGGGACATTATTTTCCCATCCCTGGCAACCAATTAAAATCACCTCATCTGAGTATCCCTGGTTTGATTTTCCGACGAAGACATCAGGTGTTCAGCCATGATCAATTTCTTTTTAAGAAAGGACATCTGACAGCTAGAAATACGTTACTATATCTACTTTCATATATTAATACGTCAAGTCATATGATATTCAGCTGTCACTTTTGATAGATATTATCAATACTTATAAAATAACGTAAATAATGTAGTAAAATGTTATCACTAAACGGCGAAAAAAAAATCTTAATATTTTTCTAAATGGCAACTCATAAAAAAGTCAGGGCTTACTGTGGTAAAGGACTACCAAGGAAGTTGCCTACTCGTGACGTCACGACAAATCAAGATAGGATTTCCCACGTTGGTGAATTTACGTTTTAAAGCTATAACGTTTAAACAAAAACTATCAAGTTCTTAAATAATTCTAAAAACAGCCCTACAGTGTCGCAAAATTATTATTTTTGTCTCTAAGTAGTTTTTTTGTAGAGGTATTTTTTTTATATAAATCCTCCACAACTCAGGCTATTTGCTTTATTCAAGAAAATGGTGTGCAGGAGTCTTCCTGTCAGGATGTTGATTAATAAGTCAGTGGTAACGAATGTATATCTAGAATAGGAAACAAAAAATTTGTAATTTTAAAAAACAAGTCAATGTTTTCAAGAAGCAAATAGTATGAGTGTGCAAACTCGTCAGCGGAAGATGGGAAATGTTATTGGCAAGTAAAAAAAAAAAGGCGTCACAGAGTGAACTGCTCATTTTCTTCCCTCTCTTCTTATTTCGTACATTGATGTTCTAAGTATGTTAGTGCTGGGACTGCTTAGGTGCGTCAAGTTAAGATGCAACCTGCTTCGAAAAATAGTCTCGAAATCTCCAAGCAGGCAACGTCGGTAAGATGCCTGAAAAAAGCACACACATTTCATTGGGGTGCCCTCTAGGACAGGAGGTCCCAAACTTTTCAGAACAAAAAAGCCCTTGCAGCAGAAACAACACAGACTGGAGCCACGTAAATTTGTTCACACTCATATTATGAACATTCAATAAAGAGTTAAATTTGTTAGGTATAAAAGAGACGGAAAACATCACATTTTCTGGCTGCGCCTCTGTCAAATGTCATTTATTCAGATTTGGACCAATTGGCGTATAGATAGTGCTTCCTATAGAAGTTGTCAGTTGTACCTCACGCAAGGCTCTGAGGCGGTGTTAAGTCTATAAGCAGTATAGATAGTGCTTCCTAGAGAAGTTGTCAGTTGTAATTCGTGCGGGTTCTGAGGCGGTGTTAAGTCTATTAGCAGTATAGGTAGTGCTTCCTAGAGAAGTTGTCAGTTGTAATTCGTGCGGGTTCTGAGGCGGTGTTGAGTCTATTAGCAGTATAGGTAGTGCTTCCTAGAGAAGTTGTCAGCTGTAATTCGTGAGGGTTCTGAGGCGGTGTTGAGTCTATTAGCAGTATAGGTAGTGCTTCCTAGAGAAGTTGTCAGTTGTAATTCACACATGCAGGAGTGTCACGGCGCCTGTTGGATGGCGCCCTAACGACAACACCAAGAAAAGGCTGACACACACTTTCAACACTTGACTCGTTCATCTCATGGCGTCCAACCATAGATGATGATCATCATCATCATCATCACCTCACTTGTAAAACTACCCCCCTCCCCTCCATGTAGCTTTCTATACATTGTAGGCCTAATCCATTTGGATAATGTACAAGTCAAAAATGTTAACTCAATTTTCAATTGTAAGAAGAAATATCTTAGCCACATTTTGATTGTGATTTCACTTTAATTATAAACGAGAGGTTTACCTGACTCCCTTAATTTGGTATCAAGACAAGTCTGTGTTTGTTTAGTCACAGATAATTCCTTTTTTTACACTTATGTTAGGTACTTGATCACAGGTGCCAAACTACTATGGGCTGAGATAGTCAATTGTGGGTAGAAAAAAAGGACAGCTTGACCCGAGAATTCAAATCAGTAAATTTGGTTAGTCGCACCGATGTTAATTTAGTCGTGGGGTAAATTTATCTTTTACTGTACATCACATTTGGGGCGGGGATAAGAAATTTAGAATTATTAGTTGGTGAGAGTGTATCAAGCTATTTGTGAAAAAATAAGTAAAAAAAAAAATATCAACCCATTTGCTTGGGATTCAACCCTCAATTTACCCTTTACCAGCAATCCAGTATATTGCGAAAATGACGCCCTTGACCATATGAACACCGAAGCGTGTCGGGATTAAAAGAACCTTCTAAGTTAATAATAGTTCTATTCACAGGTCTACGTAAAGGAAATAATGTTCGAAATTAGCCCACCAGTGCCTGCAGCATAAAAAAATAAGCCTTGAGTCACCTTGGGTGTGTGTTTTTTTATCTGTGTAGTAGTTTATTTCACACAACAAGCATAGTCGATTCTTTAAGTTAGTGATGGATATATGACCTAATATGTGCGAGCTTAGTAGGACCATTTAGGCTCAATCAATGTATGACCTTCAAGGCTCGATCGATACCTGATCTTGAAGGATCGATTGATACCTGACCTTGTAGGCTCGATCGATACCTGACCTTGAAGGATCGATTGATACTCGACCTTGAAGGCTCGATCGATACCTGACCTTGAAGGCTCGATCGATACCTGACCTTGAAGGATCGATTGATACCCGACCTTGAAGGCTCGATTGATACCTGACCTTGTAGGTTCGATCGATACCTGACCTTGAAGGCTCGATTGATAACCGGCCTTGAAGGCTCGATCGATACCTGACCTTGTAAGCTCGATCGATACCTGACCTTGTAAGCTTGATCGATACCTGACCTTGAAGGCTCGATTGATACCGACCTTAAAGGCTCGATCAATACCTGACCTTGAAGGATCGATTGATACCTGACCTTGTAAGCTCGATCGAGGTACAAACAATGTATGACCTTGGGCTCGAACCGAGAGCTTGGCAGGAGAGCAATGATGCCATGGGTCCCGGGTTTAGTTCCGGTGTTCGGATGTAGATTTTAAAAATATATACATAAATCTTATTTGCGTCTTACAATTCTGGTCCAGGTCATCCGAATATTTACACTAATGAGGTAGAGTAAGGAATAGTATAATATATTTGAGAGGAAATGTACCCACATTCACATGGAGGTAAAGTGAAAACTATTTAGTAATAAAATAACTAATTACACTCGGCCAAGATTAGATCCCCAACTTCCCCTTCACCAACGAATCAGACAGTACTAGACCAACGCCTTTGTCTGCATGTCCACCCCTAGTAAAGATAGTCACAATTCTAGGTTTACTAAAACCTAGATTCTCAACATCCTCAGAGGTTTTCTGTAACGATTATTTTTATCACTGGTTCAATTTATATGCACATATGATAATAACTCATGAGATTGGGCTGAGTGAGAAATAATTTTAGAAGAAGTGTACCCTCATTTGCGTGGAATGAGAATGGGACAACATTAAGTGAAAAAAACATCAGTGGACCCGATAGGGATTCAAACCTCGATCTCCCCGTCATCAGAAGGCCAGTCTAGTACGAGAGTGACGCCTTAAACCGTTCGTCCATTGAAGCGGGTGTAACATATGTTATTGATAATAAATCATTCCGAGAGAGTTCCACTTTGTTGTACCCGTGAGCGTACGGCCAAGATATTACTATCGCTAAGTGGTTCCCATCGGAGATGGGCCGCGAGTGTACCAGATATTAAATGAAAACGCTCTCTCTCACCCAATCCCATTCAGGGAGGAAGGGGGAGGGGGAGTCTGTACTTGTTACATTATCTATGATGGGTCGGGGGANATGTCGAAAACTAGGGCCCCCATCTAACTTAAACTATAGGTTTTATTTTATACGAACTATCCTATTTGCGGGAACAAGCCGGGAAAAATATTTTTTTAATGGTGTGTAAGGCGAGTTAAAAAACAAAAATATTCATCCAGTACAAACATAAAGTTTAATTTTCTTCACAAGGTGATATCAACAGTTGTTGAATATCTGTCATGAGCAAAGCGGCATTAGATGACAAACTTTTTAAATGAAGATAAAAAGTTGTTCCAGGACATCTTTGACAAATATTCAACAACTGTTGATATCACCATGAGAATAAAATTATATTCTGTGTTCATACTGGAGCAATATTTTATTTATTTTGGCAAAAGAAAATGTTTCTCGCCATAAAAAGTGCAAAAACCCTGTCTTTTTCTCACATCCCCTTCCATCCCACCTTAATATTTTTCTTTTTTATCAATTTGCAAAAAAAAAAGAAACTTCTGTTCACGACTATAATCATCAAAGTGTTGAGATGACCAAAAAACCGGTTTTTCCGCTTCTGAGAGCAACCTTCCCCGAGGCCTGAAACAAACCTCACGCATTTCTTGGCCAGATAATAGCATGCCTTACTAAGGAGAGGATCTAAAGAAAGCGAGAAAAAGGTTAATTGTTTCGCAGTTTTTATAAGAAAACTTAATTTGGTCAAAATAAATCAAATATTGCTCCAGTACCAACATAAGAGTTTAATTTTCTTCACACGGGGATATCAAAAGTTGTTGAATTTATGTCAAGAGTCTTCTGAAATTTGATGAAAACTTTAGTACTCCATTTGAAAAGTTTGTCATCTAATGCCACTATGCTCATGATGGATATTCAACAACTGTTGATATCACCTGGTGAAGAAAATTAAACTATGTTTCTATTAGAACAATACTTTATTTATTTTGGCCAAAAACATGTTTTCCTATAGTAAAAAAAAAAGCTGCAAAAACCCCTGCCCCATCCTCACCTTAAGACCACAGTCAATGTCCACTCGCTACTAGAAGAATCGCCTCAGCGCCAGCCCATGATAAACGGTAGCAGGAGAAACTAATTGAAGTTTTACCGGTCTCCGTGGCTCAGTCAACCTCAAGGTGGATTCAGAGCAATCAACTCTTTAGAGCAGAGCAGAGGTTCTCAAACTTTTTAAACTCAAACCCTACTTGAATATTAAATGTTGATGTCAAACCCCACTACAGTAGAATATATTTCCAAAATCATTTTATGATAAAATTTCAACAAAAATAAAGCATGCAGTTCTTGTATTGATGACCATTTCCTGATTCACTTTTAGTAAAGGTGTTAAATATTTAATAAAACCAATAATATCAGTTTTATAAGGTATTGTATCAATAGAAATGTGAATTATCTTAAGTATATCGAATTGTGTAAAGTAGAATTTTTTTTTAAATTAAAATTGCTACCCGTCTGTGGGAAGGGGTTTGTTTCATGACAAAGAGATGATTCAGATCAATTTCTATTTTTGTGACACAAGGGAGAAGGACATTTTGTAACCCCCAGTGTAATTCTCTAGTTTTGATTGGAGTCTTCGCTAAGAAACCTTTCACATACAAGCAAATGCATTCAGAACAACAGATTTTATTGCTTCTTTTGTCTAAAACTATAACGATACCGGTTTCTTTGATGCTGATGCGGATGTGGACCCATGCATGCCCCCCGGTTGGATGAACTACCCCTTGCTTCTTGGACTCCTTGTCAATAGTGTTAAAACTAACTAATAGGAGAACTCCTGGCAACCTGATGTTGTGAAGGTTAGCTTTCTATTGGGTAGAGGCAGCCAGCTCATCACCTGATTTTCAAATAGAACGAAGGGAGTTTTTTTTTTAAAGAAAGAAAGTTTTAAAACGTATTATATTGAAATTACTTCTGAAAATGCCTGATTATTATGAAGTATTAAAAGGAAAATTTACATAAAGTTCTTTAAAGAAAAATACACTTCATCCTTGACATTTTTAAATAAATGAGAGGGGTCCAAAACAGTTTCATTACAAAACCAAACTTTCAATAGTTTTTTAAATAAATAGAATTCACCAAGTGATGGATTAATCACCAAGGTACTGGCTGTTCTATCCGTTTTGGAAGAGTTTACTAGTAGTTTTTCTGATAATGTGATCATTCGGTTCATATACTGCATGTTAAATAGCCGTTCCTCAAATCAAATAGCTAAAAAACAAAGGAGGTTACACAATGACAAGTTACATACCCTGTACTCATCACAAAATACTGTTAGAATAATCAAGTATCGTAGATTACGGTGGGCAGGACATGCAGTGCTAATGAGAGATTCTAGAACCTTGTTCAGGGTACTGACTGGCAAACCCATTGGGAGGAGATCATTGGTAAGACCTATATGCAGATGGGAGAAAAACATTAGAATGAACCTGAAAGAGATATGGCGTAGTGAGGTGTACTGGATAGAACTAGCTCAAGAGAGAGATAGGTTGTAATGAATTGGATTGGATAGAACTAGCTCAAGATAGGGATAAGGTGTAATGAAGTGGACTGGATATAGCTAGCTCAATATAGGGATAGGTGGCGTACTTTTGTTAAGTGCGGCAATAAGCTTTTGATCTCCTAATGTCATAGCATAACAAAATATCCTATTAAGTGACCATGTAATAGATAACTTTTCTACAACCACTTGCGTCGCCTTTTACGACTGTTATTCAACATTTATCCAGTTGCGGCCTTCCTCGAACAACCCGTGCTAGTTGCATCCGGCCGCACCACCACATTCCTTTTTATTAGCACCGCGTCTTAACACACATTCGAATTATCCGCTTATGTGCTAATTACACTAATATGTGAGAGATTAGGAATTTTTTATTTAGATAAAGTGTACCTTTATTTGCGTGGAGAGAGAATGGAAAACCAATAAGGAAAAAACACCCTCAGTACACACCCAGCCGGGATCGAACCCTGATCTATCTGTCTTCGGCAGTCTAGTCTATTCCAAGAGTAGCACCTTAGACCATGTGGCCACCGATGCGGGTCACCAAATTCCTGTCTACATAGGATTCACAAGTTGCAAATCAATCAACATAGGTTCTCTCTTAAGGTGGATCAGCGCATCAGCTCGTATTAAGACTATAAATATAACTTTCCTAATCCCTAAAACCATTAGAGTAATTAGTACAAGCGAATAACCTGAACCTTTAGTAAGACGCGGTGCTAGGGTAAAAAAAAGTATTGAAAAGATGAGAAAAAAATATTTTCTAGAGCTATAATTTGTTGCCCTAGAAATTACTGTTTTGTTATAATTTTTTTACGAAAATTGAATAAATACATTTTTTAGTATGTTAAGCACTACACCCCTCCCCCCTGAAATTCAAAGTTACAAAGGTTGATGGTTAATTATATATTTTAAAAGGGCTTTTAATTCACGGTTTTATTCAATGTTAACTAGCCACCAAAAGGTTTTAATTCGCTTATTTTTTATTAACAAACGTTCTAGTTATCTAATCTGAGTAAACTATTTAATTTCAAAAAAAACTTTATTACATTTTCCAGGCGCGACCGAAGTTTTTGTTTTTTACAGAGGAAATTTTTATGTTAATGAAAAAACCACACAATTCCAATTTTAAACTTAGTGCTGCCATTTTTATCTTTTTTTTTTAGCTTAACAAATCGTAGTGAGGCGAATTACAAGAAATGAACGAAAGTAAATGTTCTAAGTAATTTCATTAAAATATCGCTGGTATCAACTCCGTATTACAAAAATGTAGAATGAAGAGAGGTTTTCAGAAGAAGGTTGTTTGGCAATATCCTCTCCAAGTGATGAGGAAATGGCGGTTTTACATTCTCTTCGCTTTTAATTGATTTTCAAAGTTGCCTTCAAGTCATTTTCTAGTAGTTCATTTGGAAGACTTTATTGGAGAAGATACAGCCGTCCCGTAATGAATTCAATAAAATGTACTTAGGATACAACGAGCTCCCCTCTATACAGTTACTTTTTATTTTGAAAATTAACTCGATATTTTGATCAGGTTCGAGTATTATCTTCTATTGTTATTCAGGTAAAAAATATCCCCCCTCCCCACTTTATTTTACCGATCGTTCAGGCTATATGCCTATATTATATTTGTATATAATTACACAAGTGCAATGTTTCTCAAACTGGGATGCGCGTACCCTCAGGGGTACGGGAGCAGCTCTCAAGGAAAAACGAGCAAAATTATGAGCGAACCAAATGTGGTGTGGAATTTTCGAGGTGACCGAGGTAAATTTTTTCCTTGGATTGATTATCTGATATTTGTCATTTGAGGAAAATTTATTGTGTGGGTACATTAGACATTTTGTCATGACCAAGGGGTACAATCTAAAATAAAGTTTTAGAACCAATGCACTAGTGGGTTAGGAATAAGGAAGGCAGAGCCTAGAAGCAATGTATCCATGGAGGGATATGGGAAACCATTTTATAAAGCACCCTCAATTCATTCAGAGAGGATATGAGCCCCGATTTGCCAGACTAGAGCCGCGCGGCTCTCATAGCACGTGTCCATAGGTATGGGTTTAAACTAGTTTAAAAAACTATGGTAGTTGTACCAGAATTTTCATAGGAAACGCCTGATAGATAACATTCTACCATATTATTAGTGTATAAAATCACTAAAAAGTGACAGAAACAGATCACACGACTTGACGTTTGAATAGACCCTGTAAGTAAATATAGTTACAGTAGCCCCATGGCTTCTTTGGTGCTGAATGACAGTTCACAGCTGACTTATGACAGTCAACATTTAGGTATATACCTAAATTTTGGCTGTCAGAAGTGACAGCTGCTAAACCCATGTTTTTTTGCATATCATATGGTTCGGCGTAGGGATATATAATTTGGTCTGGTAGCTTTTCAAAGCCGTCAGCTATCAGCTGTCAGCTGTGAGCTGTCAGTCAGCACCAAAGAAGCCATGGTACTACTGTAGTTATCCTAGTTATCATAAAAGGACTTTCTTTGAAAAATAGAATATTAGTCAGTTCCTGTTGTCAACCAACTAACACTTATATTTTCATCTTCTATTTCCCGAATTGCTTATTAGCGTTCTTCCACGTAGTTTCGGAATTATTTCATGCAAATGTTCTCTTCTATGCCTATGTCTACCCTCTCAGGTATACGGATACCCCAAACGCAATGAAAACAAGAGCGTTACTGAGAGTATAGAATCAAATAGCCGAAGCTATTGTTAATTTTAGAGAGGAGTTCACCATCTAGATATAATATTCTGAAAATTGAAAAATGACACCTGGACACGGGAATCGAACCCGGGACCTTTAGCTTAGTACGCCAACTACCGAGTTGAAGATGTCTGCGTTATCTGATGGCTCGTGAATAAAAAGCTGACGATTTCCGCACGTCCATCAGAGACTCTGCCTTAAAATATGAGTGAAGAATGACCCTGGGCACGGGACGATTCCTGAATAGCTCAGTGGTTAGAGCATTGGCGTAGTGAGCCAAAGGTCCCGGGTTCGATTCCCGTGTCCAGGTGTCATTTTTCAATTTTCAGTGTATGAGAGTATAGAGGAAAGCGGCCAATGGTGGTAGAAGAAGTAGCGAACCTCTCGAAATGTGTTTGGTACCTGTTGCGAGTGGAATGGTCCTGACTGCTGCTCGTGCTACAGCAGGAAGAGAGAGAGAGAGGTAAGGTTGATTGCCACAGAGAGCAGGAGAGGAAGATATATACCCAAGGTTAGCCGCCAACAGTTGCCTCAACATTCATTTAGCACGTGGCAATAAAGGCAAGGCCATTGCAGCTCCGCTACTGTGCGACCAGGGTATCTTCATCGGGTCAGATGTAGCTTCAACAAGGCTACTGTGCGACCAGGGTATCTTCATCGGGTCAGAATGTAGCTTCAACAAGGCTACTTTGTGGTCAGGGTATCTTCAACGGGTCAGATGTAGCTTCAACCAGGCTACTTTGTGGTCAGGGTATATTCATCGGGTCAGATGTAGCTTCAACAAGGCTACTTTGTGGTCAGGGTATATTCATCGGGTCAGATGTAGCTTCAACCATGCTACTTTGTGGTCAGGGTATATTCATCGGGTCAAGATGTAGCTTCAACCAGGCTACTTTGTGGTCAGGGTATATTCATCGGGTCAGATGTAGCTTCAACAAGAACACGCCAACGAGGGGGCGCCAAACAAAGCACCAACCTAGCCTAGCGTAACCTGGCCAATGAAAATAATCCCCGAACCTCTTAACTCCTCACCTAATGTAATCACTCTTAATTAACCACAGCTTGTGAATGTGTGGAATGCCGATACTCCACCGTGGTTCGGATACCACGCTAAACCGTAGGTCCTCCATTTCATCGCCCAATCACCCTACCATTACACATTAGCGTAAGTGCGTATAACCCGAACGGGTAGTAAGACGCGGTGCTAATAATAATAGTAATCACTCTTAAAAAGTTATTTAACATCCACCATCTTGGAAAACTAGCGTCCTAAAACATTTTTTTTTGCTATTATCTCATAGACCGTCCATTATACCGACGTGTTTGTCACAATATAAAATAAAGAATAAAACATGGTCTACAAAACATATTCTTACAGGTTTCTTTGTAATCCTAACCATTTTCTTACAATCTTGCAGTGAAACTTTTGGAATATGATGAGAAATGATTTACATTTGAGGAATTTCCCTTCAGATTATTTTCCTATCATGCTCAGGTTACGTTAGGAATTGTTAGGTTTGGAGACTTATTTTCCTATTTTCCTACCATCCTCCAGCTATATGGGAGGGAGGGGGCATAAAACCAATCCCAGCCGGGCGCAAAAATTACCTCGTGCCGCCCCTGTCAACAAGGTTACTGTGCGACCCTGGTATATTCACCATAATAGATCTAACTATTATAAAACCATACTGGTGTCGTCATTAGGTAGATTAGAACTACGATAATACAATCCGGATTATCTTCATCAGTTCAATTATAACTATGACACAGGTAATCAATGAAAAGAGTATCTTCATCAGCTCAATTATAACTATGACACAGGTAATCAATGAAAAGAGTATTTTCACCAGATCAATCAATCAGTGCAATAGTGTCACTAGGGGGACATTTTGTCAGAATGGCAACGTCTGATTTCTGATTACAGTGACCTCTGTATGCCGCAAGATAGTTGGCTACATCCAGTTTGCTACCCTAGCGCAACACAGATATCCTGACAAGGGGTAAGACCTGTTTTAACAAAGCCAAGTAGGCGCGATACGGATAGGTCCGTAGCAATCTTCTCTGGTTCTGACTGGACCTCCACAACACTTCTGTTATCACACAGGACGACAGTCATCAAGTCAACATTAACACTTTTATCTCTCTCAGACAGTGTGACATGATTGTTGAGACGTCACACTCCGGAGGGTGATGATGAACAAAACCACTCTATAGAGACTTTGGCTTGAATTCCGGTTGGGTCCAAGATATATAAAGTGTCTGTGCTGCGCAAGTTTCATAAGCGCAAAGCTAAGTGCTAAGCGTCCACTTGTTTGTTATGGTATTGTTACAATAAGATAATGTGGTAAGAAGAAAAATTTGGAAACTTATTATACAGCAGGAAAATATGTTAACGTTTTACTATGCTAATATTTTATTATTCTTATTTAATAGGTTTTGATAATATATTTATCAAAAGTGACAGATGCAGATTGCATGACGTATGAATACGCCTACTCTAGAAGTTTTTTTTTTTAGCTGTCAGATAAGGTCCTTCATATGAAAATTGGACTGTGTTGATAAGATCTATCGGATCAGATGACTTGATGCATGAATGTAATAAAGTAGTTTTATTCATTCTTGTAACTGTAAGCCAATGTTCTTTGTACCAGAATCCAACTTTACGTTCGAGATAAGATATCGACGACTTAATTTAATAGGGTAGATAAAGGGATAATCAAGAAAAAATACAAAAGCAGTATTCTAGAGACAGAAAAAAAAAAGGTATTGATAAAGCTCACTTAGCGCATATTACCGGCGCTTACGGGCTTATACATTGTATCATGTAGAGTTATTGGTTTTACAAATTCTATCAAGGGTGACCTGGTGGTCTAGGGGTAAAGTGTCCGACTTCTGTGCTGGGGGTCCGGGGCTCAATCCTCGGTCCCTGTCACAGATTTATCTGACTGCCAAACCCTTCCTTCACCTCTGACAAGACGTGTATTAATCACGACTTGTGAACGTGAGGAATGCCAGGCCTCCCACCGTGGTTCGGATTCCATGTTAAACTGTAGGTCCTCCATTTCATCTCACAATCACCCTACCATTAGCACATTAGCGTAAGTGCGTATAACCCGAACGGGTAGTAAGACGTGGCTCTAATATTAATAATAATAATACAAATTCTATTAATATGACATTATGCTGTAGAAATAAGTTACATTAAAAAAAAAGACCTATGGACTTGAAAATATTTCAATTTTCGTTATTTATAGATCCAATACAAAAAAAAATGCAGACGCCAAGCTACCCCAAATAAAACTTGATGGCGTCAGACTGTTTTCTTTAGTCCAAAACTAATTATTTAATTTATAAATTTTATTAATATTTTGTACTTTTAAACGCCCATATCCTTGAAAGCTACGCTATTAATAAGTAGGATCCAGGCAATAACTTTAAAATCAAGGGTATTTTACGTAACGCAATGAACACAAACATATATCTTCTTCATAGTTTAAGCTATTTCCTATATTATATAGCTTATTTACTGCACTATTTTTTTCGCCCCAAAAAGCGCATGCTAGGATTTTTTATTATTTTGTTTATTGTTTCATTATTTAGTTTAATATTTTTATTGCGTTTTATTTGGTCAGTTTTTTCTTTGGATGTATGCTAACATTTAGTTGTTATCTTCCTGATGTGTTTAAGCGAGGAAATATTTATAGTAATAGTTTATATATATTAAAAAATTCTTCAATTTCTTGACTTGGAAGCCATGGACCAAGAGAATAAACACTATAATGAACAAACCTAGGCAACAGCCAAATGCTGTGGATAGAGAAAAATTTGTGTATTCATAGATTTATTTGTCCATTTGTTTAAATTCATGAAACTGTCAAAAATTTGCCTTATTTAACAAATAAATATCTGAAATATTAACGAAAAAAGTTAATGCCCAGTCAGTGGCTCCCTTGAATTGTTTAATTTTCTCTCCTCTGTCAGACTGTTACGTCATCAGCTTAATTTGAGTAAGAGTGTTTTAAATTATAAACTGAGTTGGTATTTGTATCCCATTTTTGATTATTATATAATTTATTGCGCGTATGTGCTACATCACTCGTAGCCCAGTATATAGTAATATTATCCAGTACTAATGTACTGTTATACAGGGGACGTCCGAATGTACTAATAGTACATCCTTTCCGTGGAGGATCTTTATATGTCACTATGAGATGAGGTGATGGTGATAGTGAATATGATGGTCTCTTGTATATCTACTGATAACACTTCCCCTCTTCCTCTGACGAATTTACACACTCACTATTATTATTTGCGCCTTGAAACTATTTACTTGCTCTTTAAAATTACCTTTTCCTTCTTATTTCCAATTCTAGATTTACATTTGCTACCACGGACCTTTTAATCAACAACCTGGCAGGAAGACTCCTACAGGACAGTTGTGTGAGTAAACCAAATAGCCTGAGTTGTAGACGATTTATAAAATATACGTCTACAAAAAAAAACTACTTCAATATAAAAAAATTGTGACACTGTGGAACTATTTTTTAGAATTATTTAAGAATTTATAGTTTTTGTTTCGACGTTATATCTTTAAAACTCGCCGATATAAACGTAAATTCACTTACATGGGACATCCTAAGTTGACCAGTCATGACGTCACAGATAACGAGCGTTAGGCCCAATAAAACTGACACGTGTGAGTGCCAAGTGAACCCCCCACCCCTCTCTTGAGAAGAGCTATTCTCGACGAACAGTATTACGGGATGTTAATGGTATCCATGACGCGCATAATTCGCGAGCTGTTTCATAGCCTCCTCGACTTGTTCTGAGGTCAACGATTGCGCGTGCGCCCTAAATATACCTCCCGGTATCAACAGTCGGCCTACGTAGTGCGTAAAAACAAGTGTTTGAAGAATTATCCCAAAATAGTTCGTACAGAAAAACGGAAACCCTTTTTTATAAAACACGAAAATATAACTTTGAAAACTCATTTCACCATAATATTATTATTGGTCTTTTTTTTTTATCACCGCATCTTACTACCTGTTCAGGTTATACGCACGATAACTAATCTAACGGGCTAGGGATGTGGAAGGAAACATTTGAGAGTTAATCTACCAGCATTCGTGTGGAAGGAGAGTGGGAAACCATTTATTTATGAAAAACCTAATTTAATACACCCAACCGAGATTCTAGCACCGGTCTCTTCGTTATAAGCAGGCCAGTCCAACACAGTATTTAAATTATATCAATACAGGGTGGCTACAACACTTTTTATCATAAAATTCCCTTACGTTCCATGTTATCTAGACAGCATTTAAAAAAAATTCCATGCCTGGCGTTTTTTACGGTTTTTTCTTGGTTGATGGGAATTTTCTCGTTTATTACATTGATAACATATTTTCAAAAACTCTAAAGCTATCCAACATCAACATTCTTATAAATTCTTGTTGTTTTTCTTATAACTAATTAGGTATTATTTTGTGTCCCTGTGTAAATGTTTTATAAAACAAATCCTGTACGACCATATCATGTTAGAATAACCATCTAGGAAATGCATTTTGTTTACATCGAGAAACAAAATATTTCACTTTTGTTTGAATATTTAGCTGCAGAATTAGTCAAGTATTTAAATTCCCTGACATTTCCAGGTTTTCCCTGTCTGTAGCCAAAATGCAATATTTATCTATCAAAGTAATATGACAGTGTTTGTTTTAACAGTCAAGACAATTTCATTTTTAAGATGTTCCCTCCCTCTCTCTCTCTCTCTCCCTCTCTCTCCCTCTCTCTCTCCCTCCCTCTCTCCCTCTCTCCCTCTCCCTCTCCCTCTCTCTCCCTCTCTCTCTCTCTCTATATATATATAATACCCAAGAAATAAACAGATACGTACGTATCCTACTTTAAAATGTATTTTTTATTATTATCATTATTATAATCATTACTATTATTATTTTATTATTATTATTATCGGTATATTTATCGGTATTATCGGTATATTTATCGGTATTATCGGTATATTTATCGGTATTATCGGTATATTTATCGGTATATGGCATTATTTGGCCATTTTTTGTTTATCATGTTTTCTTATGTAAATGTATGTATTGTAGGGTATGTACTTGTGTGCTTTTCAGTGCTGGCCTGTTTTAGGTCTTACGACTGTTGGTCGGCACTATAATAAAGGAAATTGAAATTGAAATTAAAATTATTATTATTATTACCATTACTATTATATTATTATTATTATTATTATTATTATTATTATTATTATTATTATTATTATTATTATTATAAAACGTGTTTGGCTGGTCAATGACACAAAACCTGCCACTAGCACAGAAAGAACAACTAATAAATACTTTATTTTTTTCATTTTTCAACGCGCCGCGTCTGGCTTACCTGCATGTTTACACATATGGAGTAGGAAGGAGGAATTTAAAAGGAAGTGTAAGAAGAACTGAGAAACAATATTTAGGAGAGAAGAAAAAAAACCCACCTAAGCAGACACAGCCGGGATTCAAAACACAAACATGTCCGTCCCTTGTTAAACAGAGCAGTTGTGACTGACACCTTTAAACCACGTGTCCATCAGCGCGTGATAATATTAATCTACTATGAAACTTGTTCGAGGCAGGAGATTTTAAATCTAACGACCTTGAAATTAACTATACAAATAACCCGAGAAAGAAAACAAAGAAAAGTTTAGGCGAGCGAGATAGAGAGATAATAAAAACCAATAAACAAACTGTATGGACGGTGAAAAGATCAAATCCACAATCTTTCTCACGCGCTTGTGACCACACAATCCCTCTCACGTACTTGTGACCACACAATCCCTATCACGCGCTCGTGACCATACAATCCCTCTCACGCACTTGTGACCACACAATCCTTCTCACGAGCTTGTGACCATACAATCCCTCTCACGAGCTTGTGACCACACAATCCCTCTCACACGCTTGTGACCATACAATCCCTCTCACGCACTTGTGACCACACAATCCCTCTCACGCACTTGTGACCACACAATCCTTCTCACGAGCTTGTGACCATACAATCCCTCTCACGCGCTTGTGACCATACAATCCCTCTCACGCGCTCGTGACCATACAATCCCTCTCACGCACTTGTGACCACACAATCCTTCTCACGCGCTTGTGACCACACAATCTCTCTCACGCGCTCGTGACCACACAATACCTCTCACGCACTTGTGACCACACAATCCTTCTCACGAGCTTGTGACCATACAATCCCT
>CABFWO010002911.1:0-30652 GCA_902155825.1 Timema genevievae
CATCTCCCTCAAAAGTATCTTCAGAATCGACGGGGCTACGAGACCCATAGTTAGGTGGAGGATACCCCTTGAAACCTTAATCGAAGATACATCTCTGGAACCACTGGATCTATAGGGCCCATCTTCGGATGGGGGATACCCCTTGAGAACTTATCCCAAAAATTCCCCCTCCAACCTCCTCCGGGCCCCTACCTTCCAGACGCATATACAGAAAAATTTCCCCACTCCTTTCCAGCACCCCTTCTCAGTATTTTTTTTAAAAAAATTACCTTAGTATGGCGCAAGGGTTTGCTAGTAATTACTATTGTGAAAATCAATATTGCAGAAATGTAAAAAAAAAAAAGTTTTTTTTTCGTATATGGTCCGGCCTGTTTGCAGAAAAGGAGTTTTAACCATTCTTGGGTTCGAATTTCAATGGGGTGCAAGAGATGGTTGTTTTCTTATCTCCTTAGCAAATTAATGAGGATTCACTGTGTCTAAATTAGGCTCCTAAACCCTATCTTTTAAAATCGAGCCGTTATTAATAACCAAATTAAGGTGGAATGAAAGAGATTGCGAGCTATAGGGCCAGTATTTTTTAAGTTAGTATAGCAAAAAAAATTCTAGACAAAATCATTTAAATATGGCTTCAGTAGATAATTTTGACCACCTCCGTGATCTAGCAGTCCAAGTTCCTGGATAGAGATACAAAGGTCCTTGATTCGATACCCGGCGCCTCCAGATTCTTCTGTGAAACATTTAAATGAGGTCAGACTCAGCCTCATGAGGACAAATGAGGAGCTACTTGAATGAAGTGATGGCTACGGTCTAGAAAACTGAGATTGATGACTGGAAGTTTCAGTGTGCTGAACCCATACCACCCTCTATCTGCAGAAGCTAGTACTATCTTCACCGACAGATGTCGACCGTTCGGTCAATATAGCTCGATTGTATGCTGACGCCATGGAGTTTCAGTGGATACGTTTGGTTTAATTTTCTACACTTAGTAATATCAACAGTAGTGGGAATATTGGAAGTTGATGATAAGCTTTTTAAAGTAGTAATACAAAGTTAGCATCAAATGCCAAGATGCCCAGGAAAAAGTTTTAAAAACTGTTAATGTGTAGAAAATGAGATAAAACGCATATACTGAAATAATAATTTATTAATGACGTCCAAAAGAATAATTTTTTATAAAATTCAACAAATAAGGGCCTTAACTCACGTATCCCTCCATCCTACCTTAAAACTCCTTCACAAGGGAAAACAAGACGTGTTAACAGGAACCTTAAGTTATTTTATCAGCTGTGTGCTGATTTTACTCGAATGTCCTGTCTTTACTAGGCGACCTTTTATTATACATATTTTTAATAGTCACCTCCCACAATGCAACATTAAAACCAAAACAGTTTTCTGGAGATAAGCTCTTATTACCTTCAAGAGACTATTCAACTGCAGGCTGAATGGGTTTTAAAGCTACAGAGATGTATTTCCGTGGTAATTGAGGGGTAGATAAACTGCACGACTTGAAAGATCGCCAACTGAGGATGCAGTGGTTCGGGGGCCTCAGGACTAACACCTTTTATTAGCCGGAGCGAGCGATATGGACGACAGCCAAAATGCAAATGTAATGTTAAATAGCCCTTGGAATCAAGTCACTTCTCCAGCGATAAAAAGAGAGAGAAAGCTAAATAGCACGGGCGTCTGTGAAAATTGCAGATGAAGAAGATAAAATTTATCTCGAATTATGAGTTCATTATTCCTCAGCTTCATACAGAGCTGTATTAATTTATATATAATCAGGTGGAGAGACTAGGAAGGAAATATGATGTTGAAAATTATTCCTGTTTTTTTTTTAACTGCCAATCGTATTTTTAATTTAGAACTTATCCCTTCTTCTTTTTCTTGATTTGCAATTTATTATAGAGGTAAAGAAAAAATTCTGTTCTATCTTTTGTTATGTTCTTTTAAACATGATATAAATTAACAAAGAGGCCTTTTGAAGTCGTTAATGACATGTCGCGGAGAAAATTTGTTACGTTTGTAATAGGTGGGTCGAAGAAGAGAAGACAAAAAAAAAATTAGATATAATGAGATGGAATCAAATGTTAGAGTATAAGTCGTCAGCGTTCATTATGTTTTACAGCATCTCTACTGATGCAGAAATAATTCCAATTATTCCCGCATGGTAATTATATTTTAAAGTCAAAAGATTTTTTTTATTTGAATATAAAAGACCGAAATGATGCTTGAAGTGTTTGATATTTTAAGCATCGATAAATGAGTTTAGACAATTTTCAATACCTTTTTTTATGTTATGACTTATGACATATATAAGTTTTATGTAATTCTAAATTGTACCATGGATTAACTATAAAATCATTTTAATTAATTTTACTATGTTAGGTGAGGTAAAGTGTTTATCTATCCGATCATCAAAAATAAAAATAAAACACAATCGAATAAATCTGTGATAAAATACTATAGACAAATATGAGTAATTTGTTTGTATAAAAGTTTGTAAAATATAAAATTTTATTGACGGTCTCAGATAAACTTTCGCAGAATTATGTACAGGCCATTATTAAGAGAATTGTGAATAGTTAACTGTTTTTATAATTACTGTGTCTAGTACCAAGCACTAAAGTAGGGATGAAAGGGGTAGCTTAAGGGAAGTGTGTCAGCGTCAGCGTAGTGAGAGGACGAGATGTCGAATAGTACGCTAATTGCAAACATCTGAATTTATAAGTGCTGGCACCAACAAAGATTAACAAAGATTTGACCCGAATCGGTAGTATGCAAACTAAATTTCAAGCTCGTCTAATCTAGTTTGCTTGTGATAGGAAGGTCGGAATTTGAATCCCAGCAAGGTGCACTAAGGTCTTTTTCCCCTCTAAATGTTTTCCCACTTTCCCTCTTAAAGCAAACGCGGCTAAATTTCCCCTAAACTCCACCTTGTGCATTCCTACCCCAGCAGTGTGGCTAAAATTTGACTTTCATTGGGAAGGGCATTTTAGAAAATACAAACTTTTGTAATACAAGCGGCAAACCTGAACGATCAGCTAGACGTGGTAAAAATAATTATAAAAATGTTGTACTATTTTATTAGTGTTATTTTATAGGTATGAATAATGTAATAGCAATCACATGCGCAAATAACAATATTTAGGTAAAAATAGGAAAAAATAGGAAAAAATATGGGAAGGGGAGGCTGGAAAGGATTGGGGGAGTTTTTATGTAAATGCATCGTGGGGCGTAACAGAAGGGGGGAATTTTTGGATAAGGTCTCAAGGTGTACCTCCCACGTGAAGATTGGGCCCATAGCCCAAGAGGATCCAGAGATGCATAAATGCTTGTAACATTTCCTGACATATTAATATGTGAAAGTAGATCTAGTATATTTCTAGCTGTCAGATTCCTATGAAAACTGAACAATAAAAGGGAGGACATATATTTGCTCTAAAACGTTCCTTCTATGATACCCGCACTACTGGCCCAAACTGTCTAAGGCACTAGGCTCACACTGCACTTGGCTGCCGTTTACGGGGAAGTCAAGGTTAGAAACCCAGTGGAATCACAGGGACATGTTTTTCACAATTTTGATTGATCAAAGTAGTTTCCCCCACCCTCTCGTTAAGTTGATACGGGTCCTTTATCCTTAAATCATCGTCCTCGTTCTTATCATTAGGTTAAGCCTTCTAGAGGTCAACCGCTACAACGTCAACTATTAATTTAAGTATTTCATTATATTCTTTGTTTTATATAGTAAAATAAAGAACTAAGCACAAGGTTTTGGAGCCCGTCTTATCAATAAATTAACTTTTTTATTTACATCCATTACCGTTTCCAGCCTGTGGCCCTGGTCAGTTTTTTATTATTCAAGCCATATATTTTAAACTACCGGCTTGCTAGGCCTGCCGTTGCTTCATATGCCTTACAATACAACTTAAGACTAGGAAAGGCACAACATCTTGTCCCCGGACCGTCAATTTATCTATGTGAAAGGGTAGACCCATATTTTCATCAATGATACATTTTTCGGCCATAACTGGAATCTAACTCAGGACTCTTAGCTTAGTAGAGAGACACGCTACCGACTGAGATAAGGTGTATCTAGAAATCAAATAATATAAAATCAAATAAAGCGTTCAATAGAAATACATTTTGACAAATTAAGTTTTATTAGAAAATATTTCATCTAGAATTTAATCTTTCAAAGTCATTTAATAAATAATAGCCTAAGCCTAATAGGCTTATACATTTTCAGTTTTAAAACTCAATCTCAAATTTTATAATCAAATCTAGTGTGAAAGTTAAGTTTATCTGATGCTAAGCGCATATTTATTTCTGCCATGTCCACGTGTTATCACTCGTCCAAGCTATCTTAATATTTATGATAATAATAATGTAGATATGAGAAAGGTAGCATTTATAATAGGTGCACACGTATTTGCGTGGAGGATGGAACCAGTAAACCAATACTGGAAAATATACTTCACTTCGCCTGACTAGGTTTCCGAGCACTGACCTCCCAGTCTCCGTTAAATCAAACGAGCCTGGTGCCTTTATACGCTTGTACTAATATTAAAAAGTGTGACCCTGTTTAGCTACCCAAGCGATTGTCGAGAAGTGAGGTGGGCTAGCAATTAGCCTCCCGCCATATCCCCCAACACCTCAACTCCGTAACACGAACATCTCTCCGTCTGTCGGCGACGAGAATAGATACAGAGGGCATTACGAGTATGATTTAGGGGCGGCAGTAAAATAAACTCGACTCCTACTGTTTTGGTTCCGACATAGAAGAAGAAAAATAATAGTAATGATAGTAATAATAATGATAGGTTAGGTGCCAAGAAGCCTCGGCCCGGGTTTATAACGCTTCAAGAGACAAAACCCACAGCGTACAGTATTTTTATTTATTTTTCTGTCAAAAATATGATTAACAAATGTTTATTAGAACTTTGAATCAAAAAAATTATATCTGGTCATAGGAATCGAACCCGGAACCAGTATTTCTTTCTTTTATTTTTACGTTTCTGTCAAAAATATGATTAATAAATATTTATTTGAACTATGAATCAAAAAATGATACCTGGTCACGGGAATCGAACCCGGAACCTTTTGACTTAGTACGCAACTTTTCTTACCACTGAGCTATCCAGAAGTCATCCCGTGCCCAGGGTCATCATTCTTCACTCATATTTTAATGACCCTGGGCACAGGATGACTTCTGGATATCTCAGTGGTAGGAGCATTTGTTCCTACTGCCCTGGGTTCGATTTCCATGCCCATGTGTCATTTTTCAATTTAATGTTTATTATATTTAGATGCGACTACAGCCATACTTAACAACTATAATAGCATGGCTATTTAATTCACAGTGTGTATATATTATACAGTTTTCTTTAGTGTGGTTTTTTTTTCACCACGTCTCCCTACCCGTCCAGGCTGTTTGCTTAGTCACACTAATGGGGTAAGAATGAGTAGGATAAAATCTAAAGTAAATGTATCCGCAGTGTCGTGGAAGGAGAGTTGAAAATAATTTACGGAAAACATCTCAGCTACTACTCTTCAGTCTTCAAAAAAACCAGACCAGACTGTCGCCTTTGTCCAAGGGCTCACTGATTCGGGTATTAGTAAGTTTAACATAATGACTATTAATGATTATTAATTTAACTTATTTTCAGGACATAATTTACCAGACTCCAGAAAGTTAATTTAACAACCAAGAGAAATAATTTATTATTATTATTATTATTATTATTTAGCACCGCGTCTTACTACCCGTTCGGGTTATACGCTTAAGTACTAATTACGCTAATGGATTAGGAATTGGGAAGGTTGAATAGAGGAAGTGAACCCGCATTTGCGTGGAGGGAGAGTGGAAAACCATTTAGGAAAAACCACCCTCAGTTCACCCGACCGAGATTCGAACCTCGATCTCCCCGTCCTTGGCAATCGGGCTCAACACGACTAGCGCGTTAGCCAACTACGCCACCGAGGCGGGTAAGAGAAAGAAGGTGATCAAATTCTTCAGAAGTGTATTTTTAGCTTTATCGTGTAAATCAAAATATTATAAAGACGCGTTATTTATTATCCACAGTATTAATAACAATAATAAAAATAGGTTTCTGATAGCTCAAGTTTTTTTAAATTTATTTATGTCTGAATCTCGAAATGAATATTGAACTGACTCGATTCAAGTTCGAATTCGAAAGTTTGAAGCCACGCACATCCTTATCGTCACACTTACTAATGTAATACCTGCATAGGTAGGCACGTGGGTTTGAGCGTCAATTTAATCTGGTCTAATTTTCTGGCGATAGAAAGGTAGCGGTTCAAACCCGGGATGAGTGTTGTCCGGACGGGTAGTAGTATGATGTGGCGTAAAAACAAAATATCGATGTCACTTGGACCGTCTTTCAACGGAATTATTACATTTTCTTTCTCCCTTACAGAGCCAAGAGAAATCGGAGGAAGAGGGGGAGTAAAGAAGACAAGTATGAAGCTATGGAATGCCCGGGGGAAGGGGGAGGAGGGGTGTTAGCGACCACTTATGACGGTAATTCTTTTATTACATCATATTTCCTCCCGCTGTAATCCTCCTTTGTGCAGTAACTATGTCATCTCCACTCATTCGCATCCCTATTTTATGAGGACACATTTATAATAAAAACTGTTATTCATATTTACAATCGCTTGTGTCATCTTCATATTCTAAATGGTAGATTGCCAACCTTCCTTAGAAAAAAAATAATACACGTGCACAGTCCAATTTTTATAGAAAGAGCCTTATTCAACAGCTTGAATAGTTATTTTGTTTAGCACCGCGTCTTACTACCCGTGTGGATTGTACGCCTATGTACTAATTACGCTAATGGGTTAAGTATGAGGAATTGTACCAGCACTTGCGTGGAAAGAGAGTGGGAAAACATTCAGGGAAAACCCACCTCAGTACACCCGACCAAGATCGAACCATGATCTACCCGTCATCCGCAAACTATAAAAGTCACTAGATCGGCTCTCACGTGTTCATACGTCAAGTCATGTTGTTACAGCTGTCACTTTCTATAGATATTCTCAATATCCGTAAAATATTACCCATACAATAGTAAAATGCTATACATTTTGTCTGCAAAATTTTTTTTGTATTTTCTAAAAGGCGTTTCTTAAAAAATATGGACTGGAAATAGGTCTTAAGTCATGTATATAATTAATCGGTAAAATAAAATTGAAGGGTGTGGTACAATTTGGAAAATATCTTGGCTAAAGAACTAACAATAGTATCAGATAGTTTTAAACGGATTTAAAAACCCGCTCCAGTGGACATATGGACAAAGGTGTCAGTCTCGTCTTGTTTGATTTGTTGATGTAGGGGATGTTTGGGTCCGAATATCCTTTGGGTGTGCTGAGGGTGTTTTATAAAAAAAAATATCTCCCACTTTTCCTTCACATAAATGTGAGTACACCTCCTCTAAATTGTACCTTCCTTCTCCTAATCTGACCCCCTCGGTATATAACTGTTCTGATAGTCTGTACGGATAGTACTAGAATCCACTGGACTTAGTATCCTCGGCGTGAACTTATGTCAGCTCATAAGAGCTTGGATCGACACTATATTTATTACTATTACTACACCACGACCCACACAAGGAGACTGCCAGACTCTGGTGGATGTTCATCTTGACCCCGGGGATGACCTCCTGACAGTTAACACACCGAGTGATTCACGGCGACACCACCGCCCCTGGTGGTCAAACAGCGCGCACCACATCGAAGACGACCTTAAGGTCCATATACAAGTTTGATGTTTACGTACTTGATTCAGTATAGATAAACTACAATCATGTGAACAACCAAACATTATGGTAACTATTAGTAAAAACAAGTAGCTATCATTAGAACTTCTGTGAAGTTTGTTAGTAATTTTCAGAGATGTTTAAGTACAGATACACGCACAAAAAGAAATAAAAGTTGTATTTTTTTAAAAACCGAACCGTGATTTTCTTGTATTTCAAACAAAATAAAAACAATATATCTTGATTTTAGGAAAAAAAATTGAAGAGAGTAGTTTTAATTAAATTTATTTTATAGATATATTTATTGTCCTAAAAATGTGTTGGATTTTTTTCAAAATGTACATAATTTAATGCATACAAACATTAACTACTTTCTGAAATAAGTTATATTTTTGTCAGTGAAATTAATTAGGTATTTAAAAAAAATACTACATAATCGCACACACTTTCTCATATTGTGTATTATTGCTTGGGAGAAAATTTTAAAAATAGGTTTTCAGTAAAATATCCAAAAGTAAGATTTCCTCATAAACCACATCAAGTTGTTAGTCCCAATAAACACTCATTGTATGTAAATTTTAAAACAAATGGTTTAAATAATTTCAGCAAATTTAAAATTTTCAAAAATAGGTTATTGTAAACTAATCTAAAATTATTTATAGTTTGTAAAAATAGAAGGGTTCTCTTATTTATCATGAAAAACTATTCTCAGGTAACCTTTTTAAATTCAATCTTAAAACCAATATAGAAAAATTTCAAATCTTCTTTAATATGTTGTATGTAAACTAGCCTTAAATTAACATATTTTAGAAAAATAAACAAACATTATTATTAATCATGTAAAATATTCCCCCGATAGAATAAAATTGTTAGAGCTATTTTGAAATATTTCAAACTTTACAAAAATCAATCAATAAACTACTATAAAATGATTTTTTTTAAGGAAAAACGAATACATATAATTATTTATAATGTAAAAAACAAATACTCATTTAAAATCAAATCACTATTTTTTTTTGTCAAATTTTTAATTAACCTATCACTATCTCCACTAAAAACAAGTATAGAGTTTTATTTGTTAAACACTCCGCAGATATAGGCTACATTTTAAACCGAATAGAAGCAATTTTTGAAAAATGTGTAATTTAAAAAAAATCATCAGTAATCTACCCTTTATTTGAGGGTTAGAGCTAAAATAAAAAAAAATTAGAGGCATTGCCTTATAACCTCTAGCTCTCATGTGTATAATCTGAACATGTAGTAAGATGCAGTGATAAAAATAATCAAGACATCAAGTTTGAACAAAATCCATCAAACCGTTTCAGATCTGGGACCAGGGGCATTCAAAGAGGTGTAATATGTTAAAATCCATTCTTTGGGGTTCGATCACAAATAAAACGTAAAGAATCGTCTTAATCTCTAGGTAAAAAAAATGTAACGAATACAATTATTTATCTTGAGCTGAGAAAGTAGAAATAAGAACAAATACGATGGTCGTGTGAATGCTTGCAATAATTGTATAGTGAAGGACTTAAATGATTATTTCGTGATCATTTACATTTATTTAGTTTAAACATTTTCTACTGAGATATGTACAAAAACATCACCCGGCAAGGGTGAGCAAGGTCCGAGTTTAGATCTAGGCCGGATGCAATGGGAGCAGTTTCCCGCCATAATAAGAGTGGGTCAAAACAACGTTGTGACATACATTTCTCTCGAAAGTGTGTTCTCCGTGGAACAAGTTTGTTTGGGACGCAGTTTATAATCTGACAAAGATCAGGCACTGTAATCTGCTAATTAAGTAGGCTAATAGGGTGTTGAAAATTGTCTATTCTAGAACAACGTTGTATCATCGATTAAAATAGCAGTGTCCGCCGACATAAAGCTGTCTGTGGCTATGAAGAATCACTTGAATAGGGGCAAAAAGCTGCGTAGTAATATTCTAGAATAGCAATACTGCAAGAAATAAGTAAAGAGATGCTGGGAAAGAGTATAACAGTAGGCGAAAGGTCATTAATTAACTCCCCGTATGGAGGAACACGGAACAAGGTTGTAATTTAATGTATTTGTAGCAGTAGCTATTGTATAATGTAGTGTATCTATACTTTAAATATATTACGAATATACATTTATAAATATATGTATACATGAATAAATAAATGTATGGATATATATAAATTCATTCATTCATACATATATTTATATATATACATTATATATATAATATATATATATATGCTCTCTACTATAGGATTGGGCTTTGGGGGAAAATGCAATGAAGAAATACTATGACATTGGGTGTTAGATGAGATTTAAATTATTATAGCTATCACAAAGTAAGTAATGTGTACTTACTATGTTATTGTACTATATCATTATAACAGTGTTTGTACTTCCAAAGTGACTTTTTTCAATACCAGGTCAGCATTTAAAAATAAATAATATTGAATATACTGCGAAAGTACAACGTTGTAACTTACAAACTTATAACGTTGTTCCAGCTAAAAAATGAATTGGTGTTAAACTCATCAATAAAAAAACAGTCATTGTTAATAATATAATTATGTGAATAATAAGAAGTTTTTCTCCAAGGCGAAGGTTACAGCATATACCTTTAATAACGCTTATAATTACTAACATTTTGATTAAGACCAGTGTTACAGTTTTTGGAAAAGCTCATAAAAATTGTATTCATAAGATATTTCGAAAGAATATTTGGACATTTCAATTTAGCTGCATTTGCGCTAGATACTACTTATTAAGTGGATAAACTTATTTAGAAATCAGCCTAAGTTGTCAATAATCATAGGGCTACATATATACATACTACACATACATACATATACACATATTACACATTTATACACTACACATATTATACAACTAAAAAGCCACATGGCTGACTCACTCACTGACATTAATGTTTACCCACTTCCAGATGAGCTAGTAACTTGAAATTTAGCAAACTTATATCTTCTAGCCTGTAACTGACGGTAAAATCCCAAAAAGTTTAAAAAAACAATTTAACCCCCGAAAAAAAATTAAAATAGCGGAGCAATTTTAAAGTCGGTGTGAACCTTTCTTTGAGAGTCTCTTGTGGCTAAACGGTAAGACCTATCAAAAACGAATTGCACCAACAGCTACGAATTTGGCGAGATCCACAAGTTTGGTCCTATTGCTTTTTGTTATATCTCCATCGGTTATACCTTAGATAGAGCTAGATTTTTTTTGTTTTAGGTAAATTTTGCACATTTTCCACACACTTTTTAATTTTCTGACACACTTATGGGACAGCTAGAATCATAAAATTTGGCAGTCATATTGGCACATCCAATTGCCAAAAGCGTGCCAAATTTGATGATTCTCGCTTTCCTACAAGTATGGAGAAACTAAAATAATGTGTGAAAAATACAATACAATACCGGTAACTTTAAGTTGTTACATTCAAAACAACGCTGGAATTACATTAGTTTACATCCACTTGCAAAGAAAACTCACTGGGGGTTTGGGGGCGGAGCCTCTAACGAGAAAAGCGAGTATACATATATACCTACACACTTAAATGCATATGTTACATGCATACATCCCAATAAATCTGAGGTGTTGGAAAGTTTATTTTATAACGTCAAACATCTCGGCTTGATTGTTAGAGCGATTGTCTGCTGACCTTAGAATACCGGGTTTAAGTCCAGACAAGGGCAACACTATCAGTAACGGTGAGATCTTACACAGCTATGAGTTAACGACCTGAAGACTTGGTATTGTGCCTGTTATAAAGCTAAGAGCTCACCTCACCTCAAGGATGTAGGTACAGGTGATACAGCTCAGACCAGGTACAGGTGATACAGCTCAGACCAGGCTTCGTATCATGGTAAGGTTTACTGTATTTATAATTGGAAAACAGTGTGTGAAACCGGTGAAATATTTTAACGATATTTTTAAAATACAACAGAATTGAGATTTAATTATTTTAAATAGAAAAAAACAAACTATTTCACTGAACTCAATTTCACTGTTGTCAAGCGAAGAATGCAGCCAACAACACTTCGATACGTTTTCTGGCTATAGATATATAGCATGTATCAAACATCCCAGTTAATTGTCAGTAATATGGACTCTGAGGTTAGTTTGTAAGCTGTATGGTAATATAATCAGAGGGTTGAGAAAGCACTCTTAAAATAGCTCTGATTTTAAAATTAACTTGTTTTATTTCCATTTATTTTATCAAATTTTTATTTGTGAGAAATGGTAAAGCTTTATGAGCTCTTATTCCTGAAGTGTGCCTGGACGTTCTCGTGAGTGTATTTGGAAGTCCTCTCTAGTTGTGTTTGGTGAGTCATTCACATTTCATTCACGTTCAATAAAACAAAATATGAAGTTCTAATAGATAGCTTAGTGAAATATATTTACTAAAAAAACTTACTGAGCAATTCTTATTTTTTGATTTGATGTTTCATATTTATATTTGTGTTGTTATTAGCACCGCGTCTTACTACTTATATTTGTGATTTTTAGTTTTGATATTTGTTTAATTTACTGACAGCATGTGTTTACTCCAGCTCAAACTTAAACAAATACCCCTAAATTAATAAATTCTCCCAAATTTAATTATCAAACAAAATAATAATATTTTTTTTTCCATAGTTAATAGCAATATAATGATACACAGTAAATGCAATTTCGCAAAATTTTAGTAATTATATTTTGTAAATGGATAGTGAATTTATAGCGATTGACTGCTCGAATATACGTAAGGGTGCGCTTAAGCAAATTGGCTTCATTTTCACATTTAATTGTATTGTAATTTAATTTTACATTTGATTTTTTAAAATAGGACGCACACACCAGTGCAATCGAATACTTTATAAAGTGGCATTTAAATAGAGTATCCCAATCTTGGATGCACAAATATATTACCAATGTATAATAATTATTCTGATTGAACTATAGTTTCCACATTATTTTTTGAATTTATTGTTTTATTTGCATAGTATACTATTTTAAATATAGATAACACCGTTCCAAACTTTTCTGCGTAATCAAGTTCCCTAATTTTATATTAGGGCCTAAAAGACACTTTTTTTTATGAACTATTCGTATTGAATCAGCCTTTAAGGCTCTCTTTCTTAAGGTCTTACTACTAAAGTTCCCGCGGTCACGGCGTGGGACGCCAACAGGTAGGTTAGGTAGCCTCCGAGATTCCTTCTCTTGTATTAATCTGACGGTCGTGTCGTCTTAAAGCATCTGACGACCGCAACAGCAGCCTGTATATACGTTCCTGCTGTGGTGGGGTATGTAAAGGGGTGAGGGGAGGGAGATAAATTCCTAAATTCTCGACCGCAGTTATCATTCACCGTGTCAGAGATTAATCTATTTTCCCACTCTTAGAGGGGGACAGCGCCCCCCTAAGCTTCCCTCACTTTAAGACCATCGTGTACCTATAGAGTTTACTATATATATTTAAAAAATTGGGATTGAAAACATTATTTTCTAATAAGAACACTTACAACTTTCTATGTGCTCTGCTGCACTTCTAATAGAAACATTTACAGCTTTGTATGTGCTCTGTTGCACTTCTAATATAAACATTTACAACTTTGTATGTGCTCTGCTGCACTTCTAATAAGAACACTTACAACTTTGTATGTGCTCTGTTGCACTTCTAATAGAAACATTTACAACTTTGTATGTGCTCTGCTGCACTTCTAATATAAACACTTACAGCTTTGTATGTCCTCTGTTGCACTTAGGTTCGGTGGACTCGACATCCAGACCACTGACACACACTCAATCTTCCATCGACCACAAACCACAACAAGAAGCTGTTTTTCTACTGTAATCGATACAACCTCTAACCATGCTTGTAGTTACTCTTCTGTGACGGTCATCCTTAATTCTTCTCGTCCCAGGTATTATGGCGCATAGGGGTAGGTAGTACCATATGGCAGGAAGGATACAGCAAAATCAGAATGATTAAAATCACGTGGAAAACTACCCCTAGTGCACTCGACCAAGATAGGAACCTCCACGTCATCAGCAATCCTGTTTATTGTGAGTTTTACACCTTAAACCGGAAGACCACTGGTGAAGGTTAAGGAGTGTGCTCTACAGCTGGCATTTCTGACAAACGATTATGATGTATGTTTCGATTACTAATGAACATTAGTACGTTAACTTCTCTACAATAATGTATTATAATTTATAAATTATAAAAGGTTCCGTGTGACATAAAATTTAAAATAGGTAAGAAGGCTTCCAAATGACCATAAAAGTCCTAAGACTTTAAATGGAGAAAATCGGGTCAATGGGGAAGGAGGGATGGGTAAAATAAAACTTTTTAGTTGGTGTAGATTAAATTTGCCACGAACATAGAAGGATTACTCCGTTAAAATAATAAGTTTTACTAAATATTTACTATTTAGAATGGGGGTTTTAAATTTTTCAAAGAAATAGTAGTAAATTACTTATCAGTGTGATAAAAGATTTAAATTTGTCAGGTGGGTGTAAGAATCACCCCAATCAACCATTAAGGTCTGATTCTTGAATTTCAAAATGAATAAGCAGTGACTGGAGTAGCTGGGCTCTCTCAAGATTCCTTAAACTAATATAAAAAACACTATTTGGTGTGATATAAAATAAAAAGTTCTACATGCAAGTAAATAGACATTCCCAGAGAGCCGAATGATGTCTGAACATATAGAAATTAATAATTTAGCCCGGGAAATGGAAGAGCTCAAAACTTATGCAGCTATTATAAAATACTACTTTTATATGTGGTTTCTAACCCTTTTAATTTTTATACCCTTTTTAATTTTATTAAATTTATTTTCTGGCCTTTTTAACATTTTTTCCCCTTTTCCTTACTATCCTTTATATCCTTTTAACCCATTTTACCTTGTTACTTAATAATTAGCCCTTAGACAAAAAACCTATTTAGTTGTTACACCTTTTGATCTTTTAAATCTTTTCACCCTTGAATATTTCTCCCGGTCAAAGTCAGGTAATTCATGGAAAAGATTATAATTTCTTTTTTTTAATTGTAAGAAGTGTTAAAAGGATACATGGGATTAAAGGAATAAAAAGGGTAAACCGTGCTAAAAGGACAAAGGGATAAAAAGGGCTAAAATGGTGTAAAAAGTAAAAGGGATAAAAAGTGCAAATAGGGCCAAAAGATCTAAAATGCCAACATTGGTAAATAGTTCAAAAACTGTAAAAGGGGTAACTTAAAAGTGGTAAAAAATGCTAAAAAATCTATTATATCTACTTTTCTTCCTTTATCCCTCTTTTGGACTATTTACCCCTGTTTACTATTTTTTACTTACTGCCCATTTTACCCATTTAGTCCCTTTTACACCTTTTACCATTTGTAATAACTTTTTTTTTATTTTTTGACTAGTTTTACTTTTTACTATTTATACTCTTACTATCCTCCCGGGAAAAGCCGGGTACTTCATACTAGTCAAAAATATAAACTTGACATTGACATAATATGACTTCTTGACGTATTAATACATAAAGGTATATTCAGTAAGTTTATTTAAGGCCTGGCGAATGAGGTTAATATTATGTTCCCCCGACTATAGTCAAGTTAATTACCGCGAGATAAAGAGACGTGTCACGAGACATGAAACGAGCATCACATTCCGTCACGAGTAGACCTTCACAGATAACCGAGAGTTCGGTCCTCGCTATCTGGATACACCTGTAGGGCATCACACTAGAAGTACACACAGTTCGTAGGATAAAGTACAGTCTGTACCAAATAGCATGGCTTTATTTTCCGTTCTTAGGACAAAGATTGTATATAAACGGGCTGCCAGATCAATAATAGCGGCGTGGGTAAACGCTCCAACAGAAAATATAACTTTAAAGAGTTTTTTTTATCACCGCGTTTTACTACCTGTTCAGGATATCCCATAAGTTATAATTACTCAAATGTGGTAAAGATTAGGAAGGAAACATTTTAGAGGTAGTCTAACCAGTTTTGTGTGGAAGGAGAGTTGGAAACCACCTTCAGTAGGCCCGACCGGGATTCAAACCCCGATCTTCCGGTCTTCAGCAGGCAAGTTAAACACGAGGGTGACGCCTTTTAGACCATTCGGACACTGAAGCGGGTAACATTAAGAGCCATTCAAACCTAAATGGTTAAAACTCAATACACAACATAGTTCAGTCGAATATCTTATATTAATTTGAATAGATCCTTAGGAGAGCTGTAATACTTCCTTCCTCAGCCTTAACCGATTAGTATGAATATGCAGATAATCTGGACAAGTATCAAGATTCAGAGCATAGTTTATTTTATAAGTACTACTAATAACACTATAGTTAAACGCTTTTAAAAATAGTGACTATGTTTTGATCAGAAAACTAGAAGAACAATGGGGCACACTGCCATAGACAGGGATTGACGACAAGTCTACGAGACTCTGGTTTGATTCCGGGTGGGGCTGACGAAGATATTTAACCTACTAATATTTAGGCGCTAGAAAGAATTATGTAGAATTATTGGGCGTTACACCCTAGGCTTCTTTAGTCCCAAATATGCATCCAGATAAAATCAATGAATTTAAAAATCTTACAACCGGCTATTCAGAGAGGTTAAGGGAGCAAATGGGGCTATTTTATTTAGACCCCCATTTCACTGGGGCCCCTAATCCCCCAAATATCTATATTTTACCGTTAAAGCTTACGTGCATACACACGTGTATAGACATTTTTGGAATTCAGTCATTTTAAAGGTGTTTTGTAGGGTAGATAATAAGAATAATGTAGAATTTAGATAATAATGTAGGTAGTTTTTATCTATAGCATATATAGTCTAAACAATGTGTTAGTAAAAATAAATAAATTATAAAATTGATAGTAATTATTTGATGGAAAAGAGGTTGGATTGATCCATAGCACCTCTGCTTTGTAATAATAATAAATTCAATCAATATATCTTTCCCCTATTGAATAAAATATAATATTCTACGTTCATCTGTTGAGAATATGTTTCCAGGGCCATTGCATAGGTCCCTATTAAGTTCCCCGAGGCAATCTTAAAAGATTAGTCGAGAGAGCAATTGTAATCAAAACAGGACATTTGGGCTTTAATCACTACAAATGCGCGTTAAAACAAGATACACCGTTAAACGGGCCAAGGTGTGAAGACTGCTCAAGGTTGATTTAACGTACAGATCGATGACTACAATTCGTGGGGGAATAAGTGAGTTGAAAACATTATTTCACAAATGATATTTAATGGTGTAGAGTCAGGTACATAGCCTAAGATATAGGGGAGTTAAGGGGAAGGGGATGTTAGAGTCCCCTGGAGGTTTTGAACTCCTCTCAAATGTCAACTTTACTAAATTTAACTAAAATAAGAATATACATTGTCTTGTTCCTTTAAGAACCTCTTCATAAGGTTTTCACGCAACATTGTTAAAAGAAAGAGTGAGTGTTCCCCCTTTTGATTTTCATTCTTTAATTTTCCACTTTTACTCTTTAATCACCCCCTTCCCCCATTTAATCCCCTAATTTTCCCCTTTTAATCTCTCACTTTCCCCCTTTTAATTTCCCACTTTACACAGATAATCTCCTACTTTACCCAGTTAATCTCCCACTTTATCCTGTTAATCTCATTTCCCCCTTTATCTTACCCTCTTTAATCACCCCCTTTACCCCTTTAATCTACAATATACACCCTTTAAGCTCCAACATTTCCCCTTTAATCTCCGACCTTCCCACTTTAATTTCCCACTTTACCCAGTTAAGCTCACACTTTCCCACTTTATCTTCCCCTTTACCCCTTTAATCACCCACTTTATCCCTTTAATCTACAGTATACACCCTTTAAGCTCCAACATTTCCCCATTAATCTCCCACTTTACCCAGTTAAGCTCCCACTTTCCCACTTTATCTTTCCCTTCACCCCTTTAATCACCCACTTTATCTCTTTAATCTGCAGTATACACCCTTTAATCTCCAGCCTTCCCCCTTTAATTTCAGACTTTCTCCCTACTCAAGAACAATTTATTAATTCAATTATACCTATCTTAGCAAAGGGGTAAATATATAGAGAGGATAAAATTTAAATAAATGATCTTTCTCTCTTCACACAAAGTCAAAAGAGGTCACCTCGAAGTATCTACACCTTGGACTTCCTGCCAGACTCTAGACCTAACGAGAGCCTTAAAGTCCTCCCTTTCGCGACAGATCGTTCAATCACCATTAACCCACCCAGCAATTGGAATGGAGGCGAGTAGATTTGCATGTCACGATGGAGAGGGAAGGGGGGCATCGTGGCGCCCTGGCGGAGCCAACGACGGCACTGCCTCCCACTGTCCGGTTACAATACGACGCTAGATCGTACGTGCAACGTTTAGCAGGGTAAAAGGAGGAGGATGTTTGAAAACGATCATTTGTACAAAGGATTTATAAAAAAATATATCGCTCGTACGTTCAAACACAAGAGCTATTATTTATTTGGAGTATTTAACGTGAGCTTTATGAACAGACTGATTATATCAACACATGAACTACAAACGTGCCTAGCTCTTGACACAAAAAAAAGCCCACCCAGAGCCCTGGCCGTTAATTCATCACTGTCAAAGAGTAGGCCATATACCCAATGATAAATTCGTTGGCCATGCTGAAAATCAAATCCGCAGCCTACTTAGTTCAGTATGCAGACGCATTATCGTCTGGACTACGGTGTCGGACAGCAAGAGTTATTTAACGATTAATGTGGTAAGTAGAGACGAGGAGAGTGAATATAGGAAATGCGGTCATAGAATGTTTGGAAAGTTACCCCGAAAAGCGACTTGTTTGAACCCATCTATATCTATGTGCATGGAGCAGTATTAATAAGCAGGGAGTCGAACCAAAATATTTATCGGTTCTGGTTCTCGTTCCAGTTCTTCCAGAAAAAATTTTAAGGTTTCGGTTAGAGAAAAATAAAAGTTCAAATTCTTTTTGGTTCTTAATTAGGTTCCAGTTCTGGTTCTTTTAATTTCGTATTTAATGGTTATACTACTATTATATAGCTCGTAAATAGAAAAATAGATTAGAAATAATTTACAACAAATTAAAAGATATAAATAAAAGAATGCATCTGATTTTAACAAAAATATCCTGAGAAAAGGAAAAATAAAGAATTTCAAAATAAAATTCGTTAAAAAAAAGAGAGGCATACAATACAATCTAAAAAAATATATTTAAAAACCAATAAGAACCTTTAGATTATATAAAGAGTCTAGTTCCGGTTCTTAGGAAATTTATTTTCAGAGTTCCCGTTCCAGTTATGGTTACTTAAAAATAACTATTAGTTTCAGTTATCGGTTCTGGCTCCGGTTTGACTCCATGCTAGTAAGTAAATAGGAGGTATTTATGAATAATCGAGTTGGAACGTATTGTATTAAGGATAAACAGAATTATATATTTCAGCTATGCAGATCTAGCCTATCCTAATATATTCCAACCTAGCATAACCGTTAAGCGAATCCCTTTAGTTTTTGCAGATCTATCTTAATCTAATCTAACCTAACCAACAAGCGATATCCTTTCAGTTTCGCAAACATAATCTAAACTAGCTTAACGAATCTAAAAGACAATTTAACAGATACTGGCTATATAAACACGAGTCACAGGTAAACAAAGACACAAGGTAGGATTAACAGGTGGTCTCACAACTCCGCCAAACTTCCTAGGATCAACCTGGTACAAACGACCCGTATATTTCAGTTAGGATGAGCCTAGATTGAGCCAAACTTCCTAGGATCAACCTGGTACAAACGACCCGTATATTTCAGTTAGGATGAGCCTAGATTGCGCCAAACGGCCTAGGATCAACCTGGTACAAACGACACGTATATTTCAGTTAGGATGAGCCTAGATTGCGCCAAACTTCCTAGGATCAACCTGGTACAAACGACACGTATATTTCAGTTAGGATGAGCCTAGATTGCGCCAAACTTCCTAGGATCTACCTGGTACAAACGACACGTATATTTCAGTTAGGATGAGCCTAGATTGCGCCAAACGGCCTATGTAAGGAAATGCACCCTCATCAGCGTGGAGGTAGGATGGAGAAATCACTGCGATAGCTCAGATGTGAGAAATCACCACCCCAGTGCATTCGTCTGAGATTCGAACCTAGACCTCCCCGTTACCGACAATGTGATCATAACGCTGCATGACCACATTTCCGGGTAAATTTTAACGTTGTTTCCGAGAGTATTGTCATTTTTAACAACATTTTAACTGAATTATTTGAAAGCTGTGACATTTTCAGTGAATCGTGTTCTGACCTCCTCGTCATCATAAAATCAGGTTAGATGAGCCTGACATTTAGTCCACGTGCCCACCGATGCGGGGGGGCATGGTGATCTACCCTAGCGGCGCCTTTCGACGTCGGTCCGACGACTGTTTTATAACGTCCTCAATTTAAAACTTCTGGGGGAGTGCCAGGCGAAATCCAATTAGAAGATAATTGAAGTTCTGGAGTGTCTATAAACACCAATCAAACGATGGGAACTGCGGTGGCGAACTTTCTGGACATCATTTTAGTTTTTGAATACAAATGAATTATTCACTCAATAACCTTGCCGCCGTCAATAACGTCAAATTGTTCATTCCTTTATTCACCTAGAAATATTAATTTCCCAAGAGAAAGGAAAGTTCTACTCTATGGTATACTTTTTATATCACAATTTCTTTTATTATAAAAAATTTACTGTTTTTAAAATTATGATTTTAAGTTTTGTTATTCCTATAAACCAAATTAAACAAATTTTAGTTCAGGGTTTATAATCTATATAAGTTTTGAAATTCCATGATTTATCCAAGTAAACCTGTAAAAAAAATTGTTTTGTTTAAAATCTTGTATACGTAATGCGATGAATAAAATAGTCAAGTAAATTTAAATACAAAACCAGTAAAATATGTGTAATTTGTCAAATTGGTCTTAATAAAGGAATTTAATGAAGATAATATAGCTCTTTTGAAAAAAATACCCATTCCCTCTCTTTAAAAGCCTATTACCAAAATTAATTAAAATACAATAGTTAATCGATAATCATTTCCACTCTGACATGAACATACGTCATTATTCACGTCTTGTAGGGTTAGTTAATAATAAAGTAATTGCTAAAGTTAATATTGGTATAGCAGTGCGCTCTTGGACAGTAGAATTTGAATAATTATAGACTAATACGTCTTTGCCCTTCGTAAAATAGAATCAATTGGGAATAGAATAAATTGTTATAAAGTGTACTTTTAAAGTGAATTTTACAAATTATCACAAAAATATCCGGAACTCTTGTGAACTCTTTAAATATCTCCGACTTCTTCCTGCTACACTGGGTTCTATGTCTTTCCAGATGTTCCCTGTTTTACAGGTGTGTCAACGATGTATTTGATTAATAAATTGTTGTGTGATTATGAATACAAATAATAATAAAACATTATTCAATGTTAGTTTGAATATAAATATCATATTTTATAATCTCATCATAAGAAAACGAGATCAAAATAGCTGAAACAAGTCATTATGTATCATTGGTGAAAAGATGTCGATAGTCCTGAAACAGAGGTAGAGATGGCTTCATTTTGATAGGGGATGACATGGCGGTCGAGGGGTAAGGTTTCAGACTTTTGTGCTGAGGGTCCAGGGTTCATTCCTCGGTCCCAGCACAAACTTATCTGATTGCCAAACCCTTCCTTCACCTCTAACAAGACGTGTATTAATCACAACTTAAGAATGTGTGGATTGCCAGGTATCCACCGTGGTTCGGATCCCACGCTAAACTGTAGGTCCTTCATTTCATCTCACAGACATCCTACTATCACACATTAGCGTAAGTGCGTACATCTCGAACGGGTAGTAAGACGCGGTGCTAATAATAATAATAGCCCGTTCTTGCACGCAGTCAGGCCTATCTTGGCAGAGCAAGACATCAAGGAAAATAGGGGTGTGAGTTGGGATATTAAAACCTGTAGGAGGAATCAAAAGAATGTACGAGTAGGTAGGCAGGTTTTAGAAAACAAAGAGGGGCCTATTCGCGGCAATTTGTAAGTTGTGTGGTAAAAACGCAGCTGAGTATAACTACGAGTATAATGGATAACTTTTTTTTTTAGCATCGCATCTTACCACCCGTTCGTTCGGGTTATACGATTGTGTACTAATACCGCTAATGGTTACAAGAGTTGGGAAGGTTATATTTAGAGGAAGTTTACCCGCATTTGCGTGTAGGGGGGAATGTAAATCAATTTTTTTTATAAACCACTCTTAGTACACCCAACCTAGATTTGAACCCCAATCTCCCCATCATTGGCAATCTAGTCTAATGCGAGAGTAGCGCGTTAGACCATGCGGCCACCAAACCGAGTAAATGGATAACTGTTCAGTGTTTAGCATAATAAGTAACATTGCTTACTTATAATATATAGAGGGAACATTAATTTAAGTGTGGTTTAGTAATAGATTAAATTTCATGGGTTTGTTCTGATATTTAAGAAACTATATGAAAAAGTATGTGCGATTGGGTTGTAGCATTTATTTGCAATCATATTTGTGACAGCATCAGTGCAATTGAAGTATTCGTGTTACATTTTTCAGTAACACAAACGATCAAAATTGGTTATGACAAGGAAAGTAGTCTAATTGGTGGGACTCTTTACATAAACTACTATTTAGTAACTTTTCCTCAGAAAAACAAACATATCTTATTAATCACAATAAACGCTCATCGAAGATACATTTTAAACACCTTCTCAGGTGTTAAAAGTCTTCGTTTGAGATGTGAGGTAGTAAATAATTGGCATGTCCCACATTCTTTGTACGATCATCTCTAGGCCCCACCCCTCCCTCCCAGCGCTCACAACCCACCATTCAAATATTTAAAAATGAAAACCGTTCTCTCCCTCTCAACAAAAGTTTTAGACAAAAGCGAGAATTACAAAGTTCAAGCATTGATTCATAACTCTTATTAGCTCATTATATGTATATAATTCCCACGACTTGTATAAAACCTCAACCCCTTCTTTCAAGGGGATAGGCGGGTAGGACACCCTTTCCTCGCAGAGTCAATCGTGAGTTCCTGGCATGAATGTCCTAAAGCCCTGTTTACACGAACCATGTTTAAAGCGGGGTTTCCACATGCAATGATTATTGGCGCCACTCGACTGGCTCCAGTTTAGTGGCATATGGAAACATCTAAATTCAACTGGCGCCGTCTGACTGGCGCCACTAATCATAGCGCCAGTAAAGTAAGGAGCAGTTGAACTTTTTGGCGCCAGTATCTTGTTTGTTTGTAAACACTGTTTAAATTGATAATAGTTTTTTTTTTACGAACGATGGCGACACTAGAAAATAAATGATCAACAAAATATATAATAATGTTCCTCGAGGCATATGAACAGTATCCATGCTTGTGTAACCACAAAATTTCTTCATTTATAAAGACAGAAATAAAAGAGACGAGGCATTGAGAAAAATAGTCGAGGTTATGTCCGATGCAGTCACAGAATTTAGTCTAAGCGCTGCAAAGGCCAAAATACATAGTATTCGAAATCCATTTACGAACCCATAATCTATGCTTTCGCTTCTTTCTTTGTAATTTTTTCTGGGGTTCTAAAGACACGATTTGCACTACAACAATACTTGCATTAACTACGGCAGTTGACGCCATGTTGAATACTGCGCCAGTAGCAAACTGATTGATGAATGTGGAAACACAAACTGGTGCCATTAAACTGCCATACTCGTGGCGCCAATAATTACATGTGGAAACCTTGCTTAAGTCCAGAGTTTAATGTGGAGTTCTGCACGTGTTAATCTAAAGAATAGTTCTTTAAATATGAAATCACCTGAAGTTTAATATCATCGAGGTTCTTAGCCTTTAGTTCGTCTCTCTTAAAAGGACTTCAATCTTGGGTGTTTGTTTTTACTAAGTGCTATCATCAGGTTCTACCACTATTTTCTTCGGGGATGTCGAGTTCCTCCATGGAGATGATTAGTCCGATAGCAATGGTCGAGTTCCTCCACGACACCTCAAGGAGGGTATCTTCGTACAGTAAATTACAAAATTAAACAAGAACAAAATTCGTTAACGCATGAAAGGTTAGGTTAAGGTAGGTGGGGTAAGAACCCTAAGTCCTATATGTAGAAATTAACCAACTTGTTACATTATTATTATTATTATTAGCACCGCGTCTTACTACCCGTTCGGGTTATACGCAAACTTGTTACAAAATTAAATAAGAATTAAATTCGTTAACGCATTAAAGGTTATGTCAAGTTAGGTTGGGTAACAGCCATAAGTATATTATGTAGAAATTAACCAGATTTTGCGCCAACGTAGAATAGGAATCAATTTAAGGAAAACATATCCAAAATAAACCCGGAAGGGATTCGAAACCAAACCCCATAATCACGATAAAAACAAGCCCAGACGAGATCAACGCCTTAGATTGTGTACACATCTATTCGGGTTATTTATATAACAGTATTTAAAAAACAATGGATTCTTTTTTTTTTAATGTGTCCCCCATTTTTGTGGGAGAGCTCTCAGAGTCTTCACGAATTACATCAACTCGGGGAATCCTATCTTGACTTGCCGCTTGGCGGAGGACGGGCGTTGATATCCCCTAACCCCACCCAACTAAAAAACTATCTAGAGAGGGAAACATCTCGTGTGTACAGGGCATGCATGACCTTTTGTCTCAAAAGACGGCGAGATGCCCGCGGTAACGACCCGTTCCTTCCCCTCCAAACGACAATCCACCGGCATTTCAATACGGAAACCCACGACTTTTTTTTTTTTTTAAGAATCTAGCTCACTACGACTTTTTTTTTGTGGACTTCATTTTCATATATTTTTTTTTCTTTCTTGGGGGAATACATTCTATACGCTACCCCTTAGCCCCTAGTGTAAGCACACTCCCACCAACCCCTTCCCCCATTATTTATCGATTAACCCTTAACAAGGACGGCATAAAAAGAGGATGGGGGGATTCTTAACGCGAGCTATAGGAAAATAATATTTCCCCTCCTCCCGGACAGTGCATTCTGGGGTATCCTTATATCCCCCTCTCTATCAACCCCTCATAAAGTGCACTCCAATGCCATGACGCTTTTATTTGTCGGGAGAATGTTCTTGGGGAGTTCTAATAGTAACATAAATAAGTTTAGGTTTAATACCATAATACTATGGTTTTTAAAGAACTAATCCAAGGGGTTGGTATAAGCAGGATAGTTCTAGAAGAAGTGCACCTACATTACATTATATAGAAGATTAGAAACAACAGAGATAAATAACATGTGGGAAACCATTATCAGCCCAGTGTGTTCTTTCTGTTGCTCAGTTAATACAATACCTGGTGTTAAAAGTTGGCTGTTTATTGTGGTGTCTTAGGTTAAGGTAGTTTGTAAGATTATTTGCACACCCCAAACAGTATGACTCTGTGTAGTTCTAGACGTGCGCTAATAATACCACTCAGTGAATTCTTGCCGATGTGCGTCAGCAAAACGAGATCAACGGTTCACATTTCTCATGCTGCCCACACCAAAATTGATATTTTATAAAAGCTTAAATCAAGATTTATTATGTCCATACAGTTTTAATTAAATTGATCATCATATTTATGAAAAAAAAAAGTAAAAAAAAGTTTCCCTGTGCAGCTGTGCAGGTCTGTATGTATGTAATAATGTACGTAAACTTTAAAGTTATAATTTGTTACTAATAGGCCCTCTATCTATTGGAAATATCTTCTTTATTGTCATAATTAAAACCTGTTAAAATTAATTACCGATATTTAACTCCCTTGATTGTCATAAAAAAATTATAAACAAAAAATGAACCTTTAGGCATTTTTAATAATATTCATAATCTTAAGATGATTTTACGTTAATAAGATTATTATGAATTTTTAGGAACAACCAATCATTTAAATTTTTACTTTATTATCTTAAAAGAAAGTTAATATTGTCAACATTTGTAACCTCGAGATTATGATGACTCGTTAAGTTTTGTGCACCCCCGAAACTTAAAAAGTGGATTTTACCATTCTGTCTGTACCCATGTCTATCTGTCTGTATGTCCTGGCTACAGATCCAAAATTGTTTGATGGATTTAGTTCAAACTTGATATTTAGATATAAAATGGCTATACCTAGATATGTTTATTGTTGATTCTAGCCATAAAATTAAAGGTGGTTTGATTATGAGTGATATTTTTGAATTCAAAATTTTCGAGAATGGCTTTAACTATTTTGTTCAAAAAAATACATAGACAGTGTTTGACCTCTCAAATAACACTGTATTGTACTTATTTTTTGGGTAAAAATTCTAAGGGTAGTTTAATGATGAGTGATTTTTAAAAATTCTAATTATTTCAAAAATAGCTATAGAACTGTTATCCAAAATACATAAGGTAACTGGGGAGTGTTTGGCAAGAAAAATAAAACTGTATATATTTGTTTTTAGGGGTAAAAAAAATTAATTTAAGATTAATTAACTGATGATTTTTTTAATTGGAAATATTTCATAGCTTTCTCAGACGATTTGATTCAAAAGCGGTTTCTGGTAAGTTTATTATAATACCCATAATTTTTTCTAAAAAGGAAATACTTTTCTTAAAAATTCGAGTTTTTTTAAATAGTTATAAATATTTTGGTTAAAATTGGTATTTGGTGTCTTTGTGTTTATTTTTCCAAATTATTTAATTTAAAGGTACCTAGTTTACTTGTGATATGTTCAACACCTAAGGCATATGAAGCTACGACAGGCCTAGCCAGCCGGTGGTGTAAAATATATTATTTAAATAAAAAACTGACCCAAGCCATAGGCTGAAAACAGTAGTGGATGTAAAAAACTTATAATACATTTAAAACATAAATGAAATTTAAAAAAAAATGTCTTTAATATTTGCTCCAAAATGGATATCTGTATATTGTTTTCCATGATAAGCACGATAAATAGGCATAATATTTTTATTTTTATAAATACAAATAATTTAAGGGTAATTTACAAATAACTGATTTTTAAAAATTTAAAATTTATTAAAAAAATTTGAACAATTTTGTTTAAAATCTATAATGAAAAGTGTTTACTGTGATAAGCAAGGTGATTTATTTGTTTTTCAGAGGAAAAATTACTTAGGGATAGCTTACTAATATTTTTTAAAATTTTGTTCCAAGTTATAATACATTATTCAAAAGTGTGTGCAACGTACTATTCTTTTGTTGACATTATTTTGTCGATCTAATCAAATCGTTAGGTTAGAAATTTATTTAATAAAAATGGAGGCCAAAATTTCTTCCTTCCGAATTTTATTTTTTATTTTATCATTTGGATCTAAAAAAACATTTATTTTAAACTTATAAATTATTCAATTATAAAATTAGTTTGGTAACAATAGTTTTTTTGTATAAATAGAGCTAACATATAATTTTTGTTGTTAGATAAATCGTAGTTCTACACAAAAAACAAAAAACACAAAAACAACTTTTGGTTTTGCCAAGTATCCCTGTGTGTTCTAGTGCTGGGTGTTTTAAGTGTTATTTTCCTAAGGCTGAGAAGGTTTATGAATCGTGTGCTGTGTTAGAAAATTCACGTTAAAACCCCTGATGATAGCAGTAATTAGACTCGGCTCCAAAGTCCCTTAGGGTAGCAGTTTAAAGGAAACAACAGGTGTTTTTCATCACCGGCTAACTTAATTAATTAATAAAAATGAACCCTTCCCAGCACGGCCGGGATTAGCCGCGAGTAATCCAGGATTGCTGAAAATAATCACTTAGCACAGGTTTCAAAAGTGAGTAAGACTAATTGCCCGATGACAGAGATACCCCAACCGAAACAGGTGTTTGGGGCTTAATAGCATCCCAGGGTCCCATCCCACCCCACCCTCGTCATTTCCAATTCCATTCAACACCCCCTTCTCCTCGCCCTATTCAATCCACACCCCTTTTCCAGGGGCAGTTTCCAGGGGTCCACAGGGTAGTGAGCTGGCAAAATGGGTAAAGAGGTTTAAATTGGATCTCAACCACTGAATGGATGATGACACGTATGATTTTTATGGTACAAAAAGAAAAAGAGCCATCATCAAGTGAGGGCGTTTATGTATTAAGTTGTTTTCCAAAAATTAGAAAGACCGATATGGTTTTAATTTTGGGCACAAGGGCTATTCGATAGTAAAATACATAAACGTTAAAAAAAATCAACTCCGTCTCACTACCCGTCCAAGCTCTACATATTGTAATATTAATCTGATGGTATAGGTATGAGTAAGATGGAATTAGGAAGAAATGTAGCCGGATGTGCGAAGGGAGAAAGAGTAAGAGCTTCATTAAAAAAAAAACCATAATACATTCAGCCAAGATTCAAAACCCAAGCTTCCCATCAAAGGCGAACCAGACTAAATGAGTCTTACATTCAGCCCACGTGCCCATCGATGCGGGTAAACTATTTTTTTAAATTTTTTCACTAATTTATAATTTTATTTTATACCAAACAAATTGATCGTCTCCGTTAGAAATAATTGATTTTGGGGCCTCCCTTTATATTAGGCGTTATACATTGCTGTACACGTAAAACTAATCAGTGAAAACAGTGGCGCATGCGCCTTACGCAAAATGATTTGTGACGCATCACCAAATAAATAATAGCCATGTGCTTGGTCACTAACTAAACTATTAGTGGGATGAGCTCGCATACAAATTAGGCCTATATTTAGTTTAGTAAGACGCGGTACTAAACATATATATAGGCCTATATATATATATATATAGGCCTATATATATATATATACATACATACATATACACACACTCTCGCCAACGTCACCCAAACTCATACCAGGATCCACCAAACCAATAGTCGATTTGTCGTTAATCTAGACTAGATATTCCGTATCTGCAAAGTCCGTAGATCGTAGTTGTTTGGAGATCAACTCTTTAGTAAAAGATTGTTCTGATCAACGGGTCCGTATTCTATAGAATTTGGATCAACTCTCACTTTATAATAGCCATCATTACGGATAGCTTCAAAGAACCAATCACTGGTAGATAAATAAATATATAAATGAACAGCCAATATATGATGTGAAATTATAGCATCAATGATACTCGTAGTAAAGCAAAAATGGTCACCCTTTTCTAAAAAATACTGTACTTTTGTCTACTTATCTTTCTTTTATAATAATTTTATAAAACTATACTAAATAAAGATTATAGTTATTTTAGTTTAAAATAACAAATTAAAAATAAAATTATGTTGGTTGCGTTTATTAAATTTGCTGAAATGGTTTTACAGTGCAGAGTTCGTTTGGACTGAAGTTGGACATCACATTAGTGACACAATTTCACGTAATTTAAGGATATGAAGTGTGTGCATAAGATTGAGATATTCTAAGGATTATAAATATAAGTAGTTATCAACTAGTAGATTAGGCTTAACTGCCCAGCTACGGAGCTGGGAATAATAATGCCCCAACACGAGAGATATTTCCGTAATCATTTCAATAAAAAAAAAATTCAGTACAAGTCTACTATCACCATGAGAACTACCAACTATCAGAGCGATGGTTGGCAAAACAAATATATATATCAGAACTTGTGCGTAATTTTGTAAAAGTTGCACCCAGCTGGGATTTTAACCCCTAACTCCCTCGTCAACAACAGACCAGACAAGACGAGACTGGAACTTATGTTTGCGTGCCCTCCAATTCGGGTAAAAGTGTTAAAGGTTGCTGTTCTATACAAAGTAGCTCTGTGGAACATGCACTGATATTGCACTGTGTTTAGAACGCAGCGTATAGCCCGAACGGGTAGTAGGACGCGTTGCTAAGTATTATTATTTAGAGAGTACATGTGAACATACATTGTTAATTATCGATTATAAACAAGACACATTCTGACCCACAGCGGTGGGCACGAGGACTAAAGCATCAGGCTCATCTGGTCTAGTGTACCGGTGAGGAGAGAGGTCGGGTTCGAATTCTGGTAGGGGTGTTTTTTTCTAAGTCGTTTTCCACTCTACACTAAATGAAAATGCAGGTACGTTAATTCTAAAATCATACTTTATTCATCCCGACCTCCATTAGTGTAAGAATGTGGATAGGCCGTATGGGTGATAAAGGATTCAAAACATTTAGAAGATGAATATTTTTTATGATTTTATGTTTAATCACAGGAACTGTATCATGTATGTAATGACTTCATAAATCTTATGATTAATTATTTTCACGTCCGGGCTATACACATTTTAATTACTTAAATGAGATATATATCATGCCATTAGAATTTAGAGGGAATGCACACGTATTTGAACTGAGTGAGAGTGGGAAACCATTTATTGAAAATACCTCTCGGTACACGTGGTTTGGATTCAAACTTCTCCCTCCGCCACTTCCACAATCATCGGCAAACCAATTTAAATGAGTCTGACATTCAGTCCACGTGCTCATTAATGCGTGATCTCATTAAATTAATTTGTGTTTACACTTCCTGCCCCTTAACGACTAGAGCAATGTAATTATTCTCACCGGATGTTAAGACAAATAAAATTAAATACACATGCTTTTTTTTTTTTAACTCTGTCAAAGATTTTCCCCGCCAATACTCAGCGAACAGAGTATAGCTTATATTGTTGCTCATCTCTAGAGATCATTAAGACGTTTTTTGAAATAAAAAGGGGTCCATGGTTATGTACAACATGACGTGGTCTTTAAAAGGACATTAGCATATAAATGGAGATAGGAACTGTTGGAACTAGAAGTATTTTTTTTATTGTTGACAAACTTGGGTACTAAAATTGTATGAATATTTTATGTCATATATATTTTAGAACGACGTCTTTTCCCTGAGTTTTGATGGTGTTCTTTTTTTTTTTT
>CABFWO010002911.1:31398-50158 GCA_902155825.1 Timema genevievae
GGGGGGGGAAGGGCCCTTCTCATTCCTCCTTTTGCTAAATTAAGTATTATTTTCCTGGCTAAACTATTAGGGTATAAAACACCATACTAAAATGTTAATGGCGCAAAACTAGACCTTGATATTGGCTTTATAAAAATTACCTCATAATTTCAGGGAGAAGTCGGAGGCGATTTGGGGGGGGGTGGGAGTTATGCTTAACTTAAAATCGACCCCCCTGTTCCCCAAATGAGAATGGCTTCACCGTCTTTGGGATTTAGAAATAAAATAGGTGCTTGAGGTTACAAACCTATAATAAGAGTACGCCGGCCAAGAAACTATACTTGAATGTAAGCCTAAGCTTTGGCAAACAGTCATGGCCAATTTACATTTAGATTCCGAATCAATATGTTTCTTCCATACCATACCTCTATGGTTTATAGTTTATTGTGTTAATTTCTGTTGTTTTTAACAAGGAGAAAGGAAACGGCATACAGACCACCAACTAGGAAATTGATCATCCAAACGTTTCCACTGAACAAAATAATAACACGTGATAGTAGCGCTTTGCTGATTTTTTTTTTGTTTGTTCTGATCTGAAAACATTCATTGGCTGGAAATGATGTGGTGGCGCGGACATGGGAATAAGCACGTGTTGTCACATGATGTACTGCGGGTGGGCGCGGAACGGGGGAGGATACGGGGTGATCCGAAAGGTTGTGTCAAATTCTCAATTTGAACATTTGTCTGCGTGCGCGTCTTAATTCCCGTCCGGTTTCTCCGAATTTAACTAAAATAGTGGGGTAGGGATGAGTAAGGTAAAATTTAGAGGAAATTTGCCCATATTTCCGTGTATGGATAAGGAAATATCATTTAGGAAAAATAACCATTGGCACACCCAACCAGGGTTCGAATATAGACCTGCTCAACAAGTATATTATGAGAATGATGACATAGAACTTAGATCCTACGACCACCGTTGTCGAGAGGAACCTTTAAAAAATGATATTTAACACAAGTGTAGCGTGGCCACATTATAGAGCTTCATTTCTCATACAAAATTATCAAAATTGAAGTTCTCGGTCAAAAGGTTGCAGGTGCAGAACACACGACTTGGGGAATGAACACTCACCTTACTGCAAGCGGCAGGGTTGGACAGCCAGTTGGTTAGCTAGCAGGCTTGATTTCAACCGGTGGTGGAACATACTGGAGCTATGGTGAGGGGAGGGAGTGCTCAGGTCCCAAGAGGTAGAGAAGGGAAAGCGTCAGGAGGAGGTAGACAAGCAGCCTGGCAAGGTAAACTACTACATTTTTATTATATACAGGGGAGGGAGTGCTCAGGTCCCAAGAGTTAGAGAAGGGAAAGCGTCAGGAGGAGGTAGACAAGCAGCCTGGCAAGGTAAACTACTCATTTTTACTATAGACAGGGGAGGGAGCGCTCAGATGGGAGATAGGAGGAGGTCAACATGCAGGGTGAACTATTCATCGTAAAGCAGTTATAGTTCTACATCTATTATCTCGTCAAGTGATCGTGGAGATAGATACCCACTTACTGATACCCTCCACGAAGTGTCCTTCTCACACACCCTGTAACACGTAATAAATAATAAAGCAAAGAACGACTATTTTAGCACTGTACCTCGTTAATCCATTGTAGGGCGAGTCAATACACGTGTGGCATTGGAAAGTGTCATAAACCCCTTTCCGCCATGTCTCGTCTCTCTGACACGGCAATGAGTGTGGTGTTCATGAATTATCGTAGGGAGAATTGGTCGCGAGCACGTCTACGACTGGAAGGGGGGGCGGACAAACAACCGTTCAACTCGTGGTTTATTTAGTTGTTTAAATGAATACGTTCAACATCAAAGTTATTAACGACTTAATCGAAAGGTTAGTTATCAGGAGGATAACTTGACACACCAGTGAAAACGCGGACTAGATTTCAGACTCAACTAAACTACAGTAGCCCCATGGCTTCTTTGGTGCTGACTGACAGTTCACAGCTGACTTCTGACAGTCAATAGTTAGGTATATACCTAAATTTTGACTGTCAGAAGTGACAGCTGCTAAACACATGTTTTTTGCAGATCATATGGTTCGGCGTAGGGAATACATAATTTGGTCTGGTAACTTTTCAGAGCTGTGAGCTGTCAGCTGTGAGCTGTCAGTCAGCACCAAAGAAGCCATGGGGCTACTGTAGTTTATAAGATGTGTGCCGTGTGTGTGTAAAATACACGTTAGAATAGTTGCAGCCCAAACAAGTGGTAAAAATAGTATAACTACACACAAAAAGGAGTTCCTATGATAGTGATTTAGCTGGTTTTTCCACTTGATGTTCGCGTGTCTGTGAAAACTATATCGCTCGCCAGATGCAGTCGTTCTGCATGTTCCGGGCTTGATAAACGAGCCCATAATAGCGGATTACAATGTGCAAGCATTTTATCGACAGGAACATTGGGGGATGTTTTTATTGGTCCAAATTGAAAATACTCTTATTTTTTAACTAAAAGTTATGACAACATTTTAATTTTTGTGCTCTACGTCCCGGATATTCACAAATTTACGCTAGTGGGATAGTGATGAGTAAGTTAGAATTTAGAAGAAATGTGCCCACAATTTGTATGGAAGGAGAGTGTTTGCGTGTAGGGAGGGGAGACCACCTAGGGAAAGCGTCTCAGTACATATATCCGGGACTCAAACTCCAATCCACTCGTCACCAGAAAGCTAGACAAGCCTTAGGGAGGTTGACTATAAGGAAACACGATTCGATTCTTGGATGTGTTAAATAGATTACAGTATTTTTGTGTGTCTGTTACGTCACTCAGGTATCTCAATCATTGGCACCAGTGGAATACTTTGTTTCTTCAGGGTATTCTAGTTAGTGAATCATGTGCTGTACTTATTAAACCTTGGGTCCACAAACAATATGTTCAATTTCAAGTTAAAAGTATCACAAAAAATAAATCAGCCGAGTATCCAATATCCATTACAAAGTGCAACCAAAACTGCCTCTCAGCCACAAAAACTGACTGGTTAATGAGAGCTGAACGTAAGTCTTGTGATAATTCAGCCACTTTCTGGGATCGAAACTGTACCGTCCATGCGTGACTGATACATGCCTACATGGAGTAATCTTAAAGATGTCCCAGTGAATCAAAACATTTGGTCAATTTTTCTCCCTCTCCCCTCGAAAATTGTATTTTTTTTTCCCTTTCCTTAAGACTAGTTGTACAACATTTTCCCAAATGGATTCCATTAACACTATGATGCTGCGTCACCCTAGCGGCCATTAGTACAATTCCCCGCTCTCTCATACCATGTAATAGCTCTTCTTTCAGACTCCGCTACCACACAAACAAAATTACATTGTCCAGTTTTTCTGATTTATTTTTTTACTCAAGATGGATGTCCCTTCATCTTTTTCTATGACGTACCTTCTGTTCCTCCCCCTACATTATCTGGTGTCCCAATGCATGGATAATATTACGTACCGTGCTCCACGTCTTACTACCTGTCCAAGTTATCTCCATGTTTACACCAATGGAGTAGGGGAGAACTTGATGGGGATGCACCCGACTTTGCATGGAAGTATAGGTACACCATTTAGGAAAAAAACTCCTCAGTGCATACAGCTTATTCGAGCGACCACCTCCCCAACACCAGAAAACCGGACCAGACGAGAATTACGCCTGTATCCACCGGTCTGCGTCACAGTTCTGGATAAGTTGAATAAAATTAAGGTTTTCATTTAGGATATAAGCCATGGTTGGCAGTTGTTTTTGTAAGTATCTGTGAACAAGTCGTTTTTGGATTGATTTTTTAATTATTTTTACTTTTGAGGTTTTCGGTAAATTTATAAGCAATTTGTCATTTGATTACTCGTATTTTAACGAGGAAATACTATTTTATTATGTTATATTGTTTTTCAATTTCTTGACTAGGTGAAGATTGTAATCAATGAATCATGGTAAGGATTCTTCAATTAATCACGTCAAGGATTCTTCAATGAATTATGCCAAGGAGCCTTCAATGATCGCACTCATGCGTCTAAAATTATATTCAAATACAATTTGTACTCTCCTATGTAATTCAATATTTTTCATTACTTAAATAAACTATAGTTAAGAGAAACTGTGCCCTTGTTATTTCATAATGATCCCGTATACTTATCTGGAATTATACCTTTTAAATATTGAATATATTCTATGAAACTTAAAAATACCCCCTACCTCTCTTCTTATCGATAGCTGCTAATACAAGCTACCCTTATAATTTTTCTCTTTCAAATTATCCATCCTATGCAATAGAATATAATGTATTTAAGACAAGCTCAACCCCAATAAAACAAAAAGAATGATAAAAAAAGTTACCAAAACCTCCCTTATTGTAAGTACGGTACGACGAGTTAGCAGCCAATGATAGCCCCAGCCTCATACTCCCTCTCCCTCCATTTTCAACCCACCCGAAAATAGCCTCCAACCCCATCCCTTCCCATGAGACACCTTCATCCCCTCCCTCCCCCACCACTACTTGCTGACACTACTTGAAAATCAAATTCATGTACACGAACGTGAAATAGGGGATGGAAGATCGGAATGGGTAAGGGAAACTTTTAACGAAATTTCTCTTATCTTCTTTCTGTTGGTGCAACTGTTCATTGTGTGTCCCCCCCCTCTTCTCCCCTCGTGGCCCTATTGTTGCATACAATATCTTATATTATCCAGAAAGGGACTCCTCCCTTCCCTTTCAGTTTCACCTCACAGTTAAGATAATTCGTTATCTCTTCAGCTGAAGAATGAGTAATGTTAATGTATTGGCCTCCCCCTTAAACTCAATCTGAGAGAATAGTAGGATGAAGGGGGTCTGGGGGGGCTGGGGGAGTGCTTCAGACAGGGTTGCGTGCAGCGCACCAACGGAAACTCGTGGGAGGGAAAGAAATGAAATTACTGCCGTAGTCGAGAGAGTGACTTGAATGACTAATTATTTACTAATTAACTAGTTTTAGTTAAGACGGATGTGTACATTAACTTGACAGGTCCACCCCCCCCCCTTTTATTTTTCTCCAGTAAAGCCTCTTTCACACGACACTACTCAGAGAGCAACACGTGACCCCGTGGTTGAGAGAACTTAAGGAGGGTTCACACTCTCTATGGTGTTTGTAATTTGGAGGGAGTTTTATTTTCGCTGTTCACTAAATTATTACCAGCAGGGCTAGGCGAGCAGATAGGACGCCTGGCTCTGAAACACAAGAGCAACTTTAAACTTGATTATAAAATAAAGCGCATGAGTTTGGCGCAAACACAGAAACAATATTTTTAATGACTTGGTCAAGTTAATAATACTCTTTGAATAGTTTTGTATCTCGTATCCTGGTTCAAATCCTGATTGTGTAAGCGAAGATGATTTTATATACGGGTTCGTCCTACAATCCAATTATGAAATATCTATTTGCTAGTGGAAGGTGTGGGAAGGGTTTAGAACTAGGCGTGTTGTTCTAGGTTAAGATAGTTTGTAAGTTATGGGCTTTATAATATGTGTTTATAAATTGCACGTTATATTCAATGAAGATGATGATATCAATAATTCTAATCATTAAGTTTCAGTAGTGTCTATGAGTTGAAAAAATTAAGTTCCCCCTCGTTTTCAAAGCTGCTACTGATGAAATTACTTAAAATTCACCCTCCTTACTCTGTACACTAAGGTGAAATAATTAACATTGGTCATAGTGGATCTTTAATACATTAGTAATAGCATCTCTTTAGAGTTTTTTCAGCCAATTTATATAGGCACATGAAGTTATAAGCTTAACGGTCAATATCAGGTGTGCTAATCACTGAGCCAACAATGCCGCCGACCAACTAATTGTGAGATTCCTAATCCACACGATCTCGGCGAATAATTTGTGGCGTATACAGGCCTGCATACAACTTTAGGGGTAGTTTATTCCAGCGAGCATTCGGAGCAACACTCCCATAATCCCCCTGCGCTAGCGGGAGCGTCTCGTGGGAATTCCCCTTCGTAAAGGGGCTGACAACCCTCCTTCACCGTCTTCCTCCGCCCTAAGGGCAGCTACTTCTCTGCAGCCTTCCACGCGTCCCTTCAAAAAAATATAAATAACTCACAGCTTCATTCTTATTCCGTTTTTTTATTTCACTTGAGAGGTGGTATTTTCTTTCGGCAACTTTCTCACAGTCAACTCTTGTAGGTATTCTATAGCACATAAACTTTGATAGCTTTCTCACAGTCAACTCTTGTAGGTATTCTATAGCACCAAAACTTTGATAGCTTTCTCACAGTCAACTCTTGTAGGTATTCTATAGCACCAAAACTTTTATAGCTTTCTAACTGTCAACTCTTGTAGGTATTCTATAACACCAAAACTTTGATAGCTTTCTAACTGTCAACTCTTGTAGGTATTCTATAGCACCAAAACTTTTATAGCTTTCTAACTGTCAACTCTTGTAGGTATTCTATAGCACCAAAACTTTTATAGCTTTCTGTCAACTCTTGTAGGTATTCTATAACACATAAACTTTGATAGCTTTCTTACAGTCAGCTCTTGTAGGTATTCTATAGCACCAAAACTTTTATAGCTTTCTGTCAACTCTTGTAGGTATTCTATAACACATAAACTTTGATAGCTTTTTTACAGTCAGCTCTTGTAGGTATTCTATAGCACTTTGATAGATTTCTCAGTCAACTTTTGAAGGTATACTATAGCACAACAACTTTGATATTTTTACTATAGTCAGCTCTAGGCAGTGTTCTATAGCACCAAAATGTTGATAGATTTCTCAGTGTCAACTCTTGGCATAATGCTATGGCACCACAACTTTGATAGATTCTTCAATGGCAAATCTTTTAGTTATTATTATTATTATTATTATCATTATTATTATTATTATTACCACCGCGTCTTATTACCCGTTCGGGTTATACGCACATACGCTAATGTGTAATGTGTAGGGTGATTGTGAGATGAAATGGAGGACCTACAGTTTAACGTGGAATCCGAACCACGGTGGAGGCCTGGCATTCCACACATTCACAAGTTGTGATTAAAACACATCTTGTCAGAGGTGAAGGAAAAGTTTGGCAGTCAGATAGATCTNGGGGGGTGTAAATTCAATTACATATCATCCTGTTACTTTGATCCGGGTGACTATGTGGTTCGATACCAACCGAATGCACTGAGTATTTTTTGTTATTTTATCAACACTTCTCATTTTTATCTTTTAATTTTTAAAATTCATTCTTCTCAACTCGTAGCTCTAACTTAAGTTACATAGAGGTAGAAAAGAGGGCAACTTAGGCCTACAGGAAATTCCACCTCTTTAGCATGGAAGGAGTTTGAAGAACTCACCAGTACACCTGGTTGGAATTCAAGCCTCAACCTCCCTGTCAACGAGTCTAATGTCTTAGACAACTCAGCCATCGCTGTGGATATTACGAATGATTGAACAAAGATTTTAACTAGAAACAATCAGGGAGTGTGGTTCGGGGGAGAGTGGGGAAATCCCCAATGTAGCCTTTTCAATCCACACCGGTGATCCCACAATTTAAGTCATCAGTCTCGCCATAGACTGAATGGTTGATGATGGGGGAGGGGGGGGTCAAATAAGGTTCGAACCACGACCGGGTACACAAGGGGTGATTTCACACGATTAATCTATCACTGTGGTTCTTACATGCTCTTTCCACGCTAATGTGGGTACATTTATGATAAAACTATTTTCCTCAACCGTACCTCTTAGAATAAGCCGTTAAAAATAATGGTGCTAAACGTAACAATAATCAAACTAGCGTTTGACGTGTCAGGATCTTGTATTTTAGTAAAAGGATAAATACTCTACATGTTTGGACACACATGTCTGTAGTTTTTAACGCTAAATGTAAAAGTATTTCCAAACTAAATTGGGAACATGTTCCAATCCCATTGTTGGTGGTCCTTGTCAATGATTTGGTCTCCCTCCTCCTGGGGAGCTATTGTTCCCACCATATTAAATCACGTGACCGTAATGGCGGGGAGTGCTGTGTAAATAATACAGTAGTAATAACTCGCAGCGATGTTTTCTAAGGGAAAGAGGAATGGGGGAAGGGGGGCTGTGCGTGTGTGTGTGTGTGTATGTGTGTGTGTGTGTGTGTGTGTGTGTGTGTGTGCTATTATTGCCGCCATCATTGCTGCGGACAGCCGATGACGATTAGATGCACCGGACTTGGTCCAATCGCTCGTCCCCTGAAGCGCAGCGGTCCAGGAGACCAACTACAGTTCTAGGATACCCTGCTTCCATTTAAAATGTGAGATTAAATAATTTCATCCTATTCCCTGTTTTTTAAAACCTATCTTCGTACCCGTCATACATTTAATTGCGCTAGAGGGTTAGAGATGAGGAAGTTATTTTATTTATTTAGCATCGCGTCTTACTATCCGTTCGGGTTAGACGCTTAAGTTCTAGTTACGCTATTGGATTAGGAATTGGGAAGGTTGAATTTAGAATTCCTCATTTGCGTGGAGGAAGAGTGGAAAACCATTTTGGAAAAACCATCCCTAGTCCACCCTATCGTGATTCGAACCTCGATCTCCCTGTCCTCGGCAGTCTAGCTCAACACGAGTCTAGCGCGTTAGCCAACTTGCCAACGAGGCGGGTATGAGGAAGTTAGAATTTTAGTGGAAATATACCTACATTTGCGTGGAGGGAGCGGGGAAAGCCATTTATAAGAAACCACCCTCATATCCTTGTCTGTTCACTAGGGTGAGGGTGAACCCGTTATCAGAGAGAAAAAAAAGTATTTCTTGATTTTTTTAAATGATTAGACAAAAGGGTAAAAAATGACGAAGTTTTTTGCTGCACCAAGTCTCCTTACCCGTTCAGACTAGACATAAGTTATTTAATAACAATAGTGGGGTTGGGATTATGAGGGTATAATTTTATAAAAATGTACCCGCATTTGCGTAGAAAGGGAGTTGAGAGCCATTTAGGAAAAACCATCCTTAGTACACCCAGCTGGTATTCGAGCCCTGACCTCTTCACCATAAAACTAAACCAGATTAACTTTAAGACTTAGTCCATGTGCTGCCCACCGATGCGAGAGATGAGAATAATTGTTTAAAGAAAGTGCACACGAACTGGTATGAAGAGAAGATAAGAAATCCACAGTGATAAAGCACACCTGTAAAAACCACAGAAAGTGCATCCGGCAGAGAATGGAACCTCGATCTCCCCCAAACATACTTTTGGTGCGAGTCTGACTTCTTCGATCACGTGACCACTGATGCGGGTCAGTCTTCCAGTCCACCGACGCTGCGATCTGTCTCTCCTCGTCAGATCACAGACAACATCTCCCGAACTTGAACTCTAATCCTGCACGATAGGGGAAAGGCGGAAATATTTCAGGTTGAGTAAGTCCCTGACGCGGTGATCCCGCGCTGAATCATCATCCAATAAAGCCCCCCCCCCTCCCAACGCGAACACGCACAGTCCGACGGAATATTCTCTCTTCCCTTTTAAACCCATTTTAGTAATCTGAGTAAATGGACTTGGTCCCATAACTTCTCTTTAACCAATCCCTGCCCCCTTGTGCCCCCCTTCTCCTATCCAACCTTAAACATTCAAATGCGTCCAGCCAACCAGACATTCCAATCCATTTTAAAAATTACTGCGAAAAAAAGAAAGAAAAGGACTTGTTTCATTTGCCTCAGAAAAAATAGATATGTATATAGTACTTGGTGTTTGTCAGAGCTTAAAGGAAGGGTAGAAAGGGGAGGGAGTATAAAAATGATCAGTTTAATGTTCGTCTAAAAGGCTATACCACTCCCACCCCCTCTTGGTGTTCTCCAATGTTTTGTAAGTAATGAATGAACTGGCTCGCCCAAGGGGGTAGGTGGGGAGAGGGTGAGGAAGCTTGTGACATTGTTTACCCTCCCTCACGCACTCCACCCCCTCATTTTACCGCCCCCTCCCCATTTTAGCTTCATAAGTGTGACGTCATTCGACAACGCTATTATTGTAGTGGCTAATGATAATAAGCTCAACTCCGCCAAACTATGTGTTTTATGCATTTTTTTTAATTTCATGTTAGGGTATTCAAGGTGAACTTTCTAGACCAATTAATTGTATTAGTGGACGTATTACAAACTAACTTAATTCTAGAATATACACAACGGTCGTTGATTAACTACTTTGAAAGGGGAAAGCCCCAATTCTACCAAAAATAAAACCCGGTACCTCTTACTAAGTAGACAAACGCGCCAATGACTGAGCTTAGATATCGGATCCATGTGGCAAAAAGATGTTGGGAGATCAATAATATCTTATGACAGATTTTTTGAAGCGTTTGAAAAGTAAATATTGATCCGCATTTATTGCTAGGTCCTGATGAGCTGGTATGACACGTTACAAAATAGTTACATATTAAAAAAGATTATAATTAACTATTTAGCCAAGTTTGATATACACTGTATATTTCACTCAAACCCGTGTACCATGTCTTACTACCCGTCCGGGCTGAACTCATATTAACACCAAAACGGATAGAAATGAGGAAGTTTACCCAAAAGTGTGTAGAAGAAAAGTAAAACAACAAAATATATTTAGCTTATCAGGCAAGGTGTCAAACCACGACATCGATATCAGTAACAAACCAGAACTGATGACACAGATGGGGGTAAGTTGAGTATTAATAACTGATGTACTTACTGATATACACATGCCACAAGTGGCTACTAGCTTCTGTTTTTATTTTTCATTTTTTTTAAGTATTAATTTTAACGTGCACTTTCTGAACCGACTAACTTATTACATCAGAACACGACTTATACACTAACTTAAATCTAGAACAGACACAACATTCAGCCCCAGGCCGTTAATTCATCGTTGTGAAAGGGGAAACCTACATTCCACCAATGATACATTTTTCAGCCATACCAGTAATCGAACACGAGACCCTTAGCTCAGTATACAAACATGCTACCGACTGAGCTAAGGTGTCGGACTACTAGCTTCTAGAATCACAGTTATAGTGAAGTCCGTTTCACTTGTACTGGTCCAATTTCACTCCATGAGAAGACTTAAGACCGGGAATTGAACCTATATGGTATAGCCTAGCACAGGGCTTACAAACCTATGATGCGCAAGAGTAGTCCTAATTTTCATGGCACGTGGCAATCGCTGCTGTCCAAAGATCTTTCGCTCGACCAACCTTTCTATATTATTAAGGAAATTGTATCTTGGAGACATAGTTATCGTATGAGTGTCATTAAGGCTAACTTATACAACGAGTCGACAAATTGGGTGTGATACGAAGCTTTGACAGGAGGATTCGCAGCCGGATCGGATGGGTACATGATTTTGTAATCTATTTTTTTTACCATCCTTACAATACCCCAATGTGCTGTCCAAAATTCCTAAAGGCACATGAAATAATTTCTTGGAACATTATCAACATATTTGGTGCATGTTGCCTAATAGGCTCTCAAGCTCCGGTATAGTACATTAACTATCGTGATAGTAACAGGGTGATCAGAAATACTCAGAAAAACATGGGTACAGTGGGTACCTTTTATCTTCTTTATATAAAAAATGGAGACAAATACTTCAAACTTGTAAGATATGTGAAATAAAGTAAGAGACTTTTTGAAAAAACATAATGAAAAAAAAACAAGAGCATGGATGAAATAATATACACTTTTACAAAACCTTGTTGAGAATAAAATAACATCTCTGTTCAACAAAGAGCAATCAGCTCAATTTTAAAAAAAAGTGTATTTGCCAATAGCTCGGAATCTATTGGTTTTATTAAAATATATTTGGATTAAATGTTTTTTAAGTTTAATAGTACTACAACTTCACAATGATAAGTTATTTCATATCTCAAATATTTGCGAGAATATGATCAAAAGTGGAAATTTCTGCTTATGTAAGGTATCCTCAAAATCATTTTCATTGTATAATAATAATATTTAGCACCGCGTCTTACTACCCGTTCGGGTTATACGCTTAAGTACTAATTACACTAATGGATTAGGAATTGGGAGGGTTGAATTTAAAGGAAGTGAACCCGCATTTGCGTGGAGGGAGAGTGGAAAACCATTTATGAAAAACCACCCCCAGTTCACCCGACCGAGATTCGAACCTCGATCTACCCGTCCTCGGCGGTAGAGCTCAACACGACTAGGGCGTTAGCCAACTACACCACCGAGGCGGGTCATTGTAAAATAAGAAATGCTATTTTGTTTGTAATCTAAACAGCGCCCAGGTATAAAATTTAATCAAAGTAGTGAGAGCAAATCTATAGAAAAATTGATTTTGTTTTATTTTTTTTACCTTTAGTAAACTACCCTTAATAGTAGAGTTAGATATGTAATTGCAAAACACCCACGGGATAATCTTATATCAACCCTTAATACCAAGTTTTAGCCCGATCGGTAGTATGGTTTCGGCTCAAGGCCAAGATACACAAACACACACAGATATACGGTATTGCGAAAAAAAATTCCTTCTCCAAGAAGTGGAGAAAAAGTAAAAGTTTCCGACTCTTTCCTGATCGAAAAAAAAATCTTCCTCAAGTAATCCTATATTGGAGTCAATAAGAATGTTATACGTATAAACTGAACAGGTAGTTAGACGTGGTAAAAAAAAAAGATGGTTGAAAAAAGTCTAAAGAGGCTCGTCAATTAGTTTTAAAAAACTTTTTTTTAAATGGGCCAACAGTCAAAAATAAACACACACGGACTTAATTAAACATAATGTTCCCTAGATATAAAAGGTTACCACTATCGCCGATCAATTAAATGTAAATTCTTTGACAATTACAGGTTTTGTAAGATATGTTCCTGGCTGTCTCCCCCTTGAATAATAATAATAATAATAGTTTAATAATTATATCCATTCCAAACAAAATCATATACATGTTTTTTCCAGCGCGTGTATGGTGAGGATGGATATGAGGCTGTTTCAGTTTAACGATGCTGTAATAACGTCCATCCCTTGGAATACCTCTCGGACCACCACTGAAAGGGGGTAAGAGGGCGAAGAGTGTACTCCCAGCCACTAGCGGTAATTGTACAAGGACCCAGTGGGGACCTCCCTCCAACAGCCCCTTGCCCCCCCCTCCCCCAACTGGTAGTAGTCTACTGTTGCGACACCGAGTTAAAACTACGTCATCAACTGGAAAGGGTTGCTGGGGTCGATTACCCCTTTATGTCCATACAACAGGAACTTACGACGTAGGGCTTAGATAATTAGTGTCACTATATTATTATTGGGGTTTAAAGGCGCGTCAACAACAGGACTAATAGCACCTAGTCAAAATATATCAATTTGAATCACAAATATTAAATAAAATCAATCAATAAATAAATAAGTAATAAAGTAACAATTGCATGAAAAATTAGACTAAATAAACAATAAGAAACTTTACTTTCTAAAAATAACTAATAAATAAAACTACGTAAAAATTTAAAAAATTAAAACATAAAATTAAGTGATAAAATATAAGTCAGATCAGTAAAATGTTAAACTATAGGTTATTAAAATTAGTCTGGATGGTATAACTTTAACACCCTGTCGATAGCGACAAGGCGCTACGGCTACGCTAAATAGGCAGCCTAACGAAACACTGAGATGATCTGCAAACGTTGAATAAAATTCCAAATTATTTAAACAGTGGTTTGTTATTTTAAAATACAGTTCATGCAAAAATTAAAGTGAAAATTATCAATATGCCTCTATTAGACTAAGTTATTATATTTTGCGTTTAAAAATTTTAAAAAAAATCTTGAAAAAGTGAAATTAATTCTTTTCAAATAACTTTTACTCTAAATGCAGAAGTTTTTAGATCCAAATCAATGGTTATAAACTTTAGATCTAGTCCTTCCTCGAACAAATAGTACTCTTTTGATCAGGTCACAAAATAACATTCTCGGATAAATGAGGATTGTTTTAGTGGTTTTAGAGCTTCAGAACTGTCTTTCTCGTGATAAACACTGCAGTGTGGAGAGATTTATCTTCTAGTATGAGGCACCCTTAAACTGAGGTAGAAGGGAACGCGATTTAAGGTCAGTATTTTTGAAGTTAATAGCTAAAATGTCATTTGATATAAACAATCCAAATATTGCTCCAGTATTAATGTAAATTTTAATCCTTAACATTTGGTAATCTTTATGGCTATTGAATAGTTGTCATAAACATCGTATTTTTACTTTCTCGCTATCTTACAGGTAGAGAAAGTATTGTGATTGTCAAAAAAATTGAACTTGAGATTTTGATGAATCTCGTTGTTTCATGACCCCCCCCCCACGAATCCAAAAAAGTGGCTTTTGAATTTCCGTCTGTCTGTCTGTACCTCCAACTAGAGCCTAAACTATTTTACCGATCGGGCTAAAACTTGGTATCTAGGGTTTTCATAGGGTTGCCCCGAGAAATTTTGGAATTGGATATCTAGCCCTAAAATTAAGGGTAGTTTACTGAAGGACAAAAAGAGAAAAAGTCGATTTTCTCAAAATCGGCTATAACAATTATGAATAAAATTCGTATCTGGGCGTTGATTAAGATTATAAATAAACTGGCTATTTTCATTTTCCAACGAAAAAGACTTTTAGGGTACTTTACAGAAGCTGAAATTTCCGTACCTCCGCAACTATTTGAGATACTAAATAACATATAATTGCAAAGTTGTAGTACTAATAAAAAACTTTTATATGAAATATATTTTTATATAAAACCAACCGTTTCTGAGATAATGGCAAATATATTAATACAATTTTGTGGGCTTTAGTTGTAAAGAGATACTGCTTAAGTTTTAACGCAATAATTCTCCAATGCCGTAGAGTAATAATAATAAGTCTCTCAAAAAGTTTATGTTATTTCTCCTTAAACCTCTTAGGAGAATTGTTTGTACAACAATGATCTATCTTCATTTTAGACTCAATAGTCAATATTTATATTTTTTATTGGTCAAAATTTATAGCAATGTGATTTACTAGCAATGCGATGACATGAAGATGTGCAATATCTAATAAAATAACGAAAATTTTAACCGAAAGTCGAAATTTTAGTACGAAGTGCTGACCCTTGTAGACCCAATATTGATCTTATTTATCAATCCAAACATACAGGTGATGACATTAATTCTTTAAAAATAAAACTATAAAATTTAAAACCGAGACTCGATGAATGTTTTAAGTAAGTATAGTGCAATTTTTGCTTGGGTTTGCTAGTGTATATTATTTAGTTTCACATATATTACGAGTTTTGAGTAAATGTCTCAATTTTTAAACAATAGAGAGAGAAAGTTCATGCGGAGTTCAGTGCCATTTATTCTAAACAGGACATTCTTTATGTATTTAAAAAGTTCTGCTTGTATATCGCGATGAGTAAGAAAGAGTTTCAACCACTTTGGATTTACCATTTTATAGAATATCTTAACGTTGAAAATAGAATAAAATGAAAAATGACCCCTGTATATTGGAATTTAACCCGTGATATTTGTCTTAGAGTACCAATGGTCTCTCTACTATTGAGCTATCCAAATCCAAAGGTCCCGGGTTCGATTCCCGTGTCTAGATGTTATTTTTCAATGTATTCAATTATAATCGAGAAACGGCTCATTTCTATAATAAAATCAATCCCTTTCCCGCCAGATTCGCCTTTCATATTATATACTGTATATGTCACCAAATATCACCTCCTTAATCCATGTGGGCCTAAATTGTCAGGATTGGTTACGGCCGAGGATGGGGGAAGTGACTGGATTCTGATAGTGTGGGTTCGTAATTGACGTTCGGCTTGGGTTTTTACGTGTTTTTTTTATTGAACTACTAAACTCTTTTACAAAATGTGATGTCGACAAGAAATATTAAAATATATTAGATAACTTAATGGAATTACTTAGAAGCTCGTGACAGAACGAAGTATGCAAGGAACTCTTTAACCAATGGCCTGACTGACCTTTAGATGATCCTACACGGTTTATGAACCCCAGTACCCTGGGCTTGACGGTAGCCCTCCAATACAAGTACTGATGATCTGGCGTCCTAGCCGACGTAGCCCCAAAAACAGGCAGAGTGACCACCCAGACCCGATGATGATTAGTTAGCCCTGTAAGCTGGGATACACTACTATTTAACCTGGCTTATGGCCTGGTTTACCGTAAAGAATGCTGACGTTCCGTTTATGTTGTCAGCGCATATGCTTTATTTGTTTATTAGGTATTCTAAACACCTTGCAACACTCGTTTTGTCACTCACAATCTAGAACACAACAAATATTAAACAAACACGTCTCAATTTAGGCCGTGTTTATTACATATAGTTAATTGTATAACGTTGCTTTCTTCCATAAACGTTGATAGCTAGTTAATAAGTTTTTTTTAGCAAACAAGTATTTTGTTTTAAAAACTGCCAAAATAAAAATTCAGCTCAATATCCCTTCCACCCTCAATTAAGTATTAGTTATAAAACATCCACATTTGTGTGCACGTGATCTAAGGTGTCAACCTAGTCTGATCTAGTTTTTCCGGGTGACGGAAGGGTTGGGTCAAGATTCGAGTCCCGGCAGGGTGTACTGAGATTATTTTCCTAAATAGTTTCTGACTCTCGATTTCACTATCAATGCAAGTATGTGCATATCTAGGATGGGTAGTAAGAGGCGGAGTGCAGAAATAAAACACCGTTACCTCGTGATGACTCCCATCTTTTTTTTAGGTGGGGCGTTCGGACTCGAACCGGGATCCTAAAGTCATTAGCATCACTTCCTCGACCTCCCAACCTTGAACCCAATCGTCCCTCTCTTCCAGTCCCCCTCTCTTATTCTTGTCCCTAGAGAATGAAGGAAGACTCCATCATGTCTCCATTCATCATCATTCTAGAAGCATCGACAAGGCGTCTCGGCGGGTGTGGAAGCCGGCGATAAAACTGATAGATACTGTTGCACTCCCTGCCCCCGTTCCCTCTTCCCCCCCGACAAACCAAGAACCACTCTGGTAGATCAACCGAGGCGGCTATTATCTTTATCAAACAAGTTTTAACGCAGAGGATACTTAAACGGCTTACTCCAAGAGATAAGGATGAAGAAGGTAGTGAGTATGGAAAGGAGATGGGAAAAACATAGCTATAAATCACATGTAGAAAACCAACCCCCGTTGTATCCAACTAAGACTCGAACCTCAACCTCCTCGTCACCAGCAATCCAATCTCTTGCAAGTCAGAAGCACCCCCATGGAACGTCTCACTACACAGCATAAGAGTATACAAGTGGATAGACTCGGAAGCTTTTATTTGCCACAATATAAGCTGGTGCTGTAATCACTGGGTAAAGTTGTTAAGAGTATGTGACATGTATATAACAGCCGTTTAAGAATTGTTAAGACAAGCACTATTAGATACGGAAGAAAGCAATGTTATACAATAATTAAGTATAATATATTAAAGGTGAAACTTGGGGATGAATTATTAATTATAGTTAAGTAAAGACCCGCCTCGGTGGCGTAGTTGGCTAACGCGCTAGTCGTGTTGAGCTCGACTGCCGAGGACGGGGAGATCAAGGTTCGAATCTCGGTCGGGTGAACTGGGGGTGGTTTTTCCTAAATGGTTTTCCACTCTCCCTCCACGCAAATGCGGGTTCACTTCCTCTAAATTCAACCCTCCCAATTCCTAATCCATTAGCGTAGTTAGTACTTAAGCGTATAACCCGAACGGGTAGTAAGACGCGGTGCTAAATATTAATATTAGTTAAGTAAATCAGCAGTATATTCGAATAAATGGAAAAATACACCTAGAAACGGGAATTTAACTCGGGAACTTTGGCTTAGCCTGTCAATGCTTTACCACTGAGCTATCCAGGGATCTTTCCGTGCTCAGGATCATTCTTCACTCATATTTTAAGGCAGAGTCTGTGATGGACGTGTGAATATCATCGGATACTAAGCGCTATCATTAAAATTACAGCTACAGACTGGAATATACAATGTATTTGGCCTTGACCAGCCTCATCAATCTTAACCCTTTACCAGAGTATTTGAACACGTTTTAATGACTGAGTGGTTAGAGTGGCTGACTTGCGGTTAAGGGGCCCTAGTTTACTCTCAAGTGGTTAAAAAAAACTGTTTTTATCCCACTTTTTGGGGAAAGTGACTTAGAAAAAATGCAACCACATTAGTATGGAGAGGGTATGTGAAAACAAACAGAAACCAATCCAATTTGAGAAACCAACTCAACGCACCCAGCTGAAATTCATCAACAGCAATTAAGTTTATTGTAAATCTGACGCCTTATACCATATAGCCACCAGCGTGAGTGTAGTTATTACTCTCATAGGTTAGGTTAGTTCGTAGGATGTATTCTAAATATATCATGTGATTATTAATCCCATGTTGAATATCAAAATTCAATAAAAAAGGCATTTAAAAAAAGTGGGATTACAAATTTTAGGTGAAAAAAAATGTATTTTTTGCTATATACGTCTTCAGGGGAATCTATTTACCCTCTTTTAATAAAGACGTCATTTTGGCTGCCTGTCCGTCATCTTTATCAATCCTAGTCTTATGCTGTCCTCTTTCTTTGAGACTCCTCCTTGCTGATTTCCTACATCATTTTTCATCTCCCCATAACCTACCCATCAAGGAAGGCGGTTAGAGAAAAAAAAGTCTTATTTCTTTAAAAAAAAAAGTCCACCGCGTTTCCGCCCTTTTCGATTCTAATATTCGCTAACCTTTCACTTGCAACGAGCCCCCACTTAATCACAAATCTAGAGTAAACTTTTTCCCTTACAACCCTTCCTTCTTACCC
>CABFWO010002911.1:50166-102922 GCA_902155825.1 Timema genevievae
CCCCCCCCTTTTGAACCCTTGTTTACTTCGTCTTTGTCTTCATTTGCATCATCTTAGATCTTCTTATTTATCTTTGCCCAGCGCACACATTTCTAAGTTTCTCACTCTTTTATACATTCAATCTGTTTCTCAGCCTCACCCTTACTAGATTATTTTTTTTCGCTAAGTTTAGTCTTTCCAGTTGTTTTCACTTACCCTTCCCCCCTCCCCCTTCATGCAAAACCCAAATACTTTTATTTCAAATTAAGGTCCTTTTAGCCCAGCGCTGGCGCTACTCAAGTACACTTAGGGACATAAATATGTACTCTTCTAATCAGTTCCAATTATGGAAGGCAAAGGAATGTTGCAAGTATCTATTAATTGAAAGTAGAGCGTATTTTGAAAAGTGTAGTTTCAATTGGTTATGTTTCCAAATTTATATAGTAAAAATAATTTTTGGAGCGGAGTGGGTTTTACTATATCACTTATACATTATAAAATAACTACCTCATCTCTTTTAACACGACAAATCGATGTGTTTAACCTGACCTATATTTGTGACTTAGTAAAAACAAGATACATTAATTTCAATTAATAAACCGTTAAACCAAAATTTTAACCCGAAGTATTTATGATTAGTTTTCTGCCTAATGATAGGTCATCACAAGATGGCTCTATACGTGGTTAGTAGACTTTCCCGTCTCAGCCAATGTCCAATCCAGTTTCTATTCCTGATTTTGACAGCCTATAATATCTTCTCCTTTCCCCAACACTCTTCAGCACTTTACCATTCAAAGTATACAACTAAAAAATTGTCTTGATACAAGATATTCTTGATTCTACTCAATCTTTGTTCGTATTCGTTAGACGGTTGAGTAATGGTAGAAGATCATTTCAATTCATCAAACTTTTTTTTTACGTGCCTTACCTATTTCTCAGACTATCCACATATTTACACTAATAAGATAGGGATGGGGAAGGTAGATTTTGTGAGAGATAGCCCGCATTTGCGTGGAGGGAGAGAAGGAAATATTTGGGGAAAAACATCTCAGAACATTTGGCCAGGATTCGAGCCATTACATCTGTCACCAGAAAGCCACACAATATCGACTGATGCGTTTGCCTAAATGCCAAACGGTGCGGGCCCCTCAGTTTTAGCATAGTATAATTTATGTTTACTTGTCATTGTACTCTAGGAATAAATCGCACCTTTTCTTACACTTAAAACCTTTAGAATTAAGCCTGTACAGACGTTTTGTGATTTCTGTGAAAATCTAAAGCTTAATACATTTTTTATTTCTAGCTATCTTACAGGTAAAGAAAGTATTGTGTTCGTCAAAAAAAATTAACTCGAGATTTTTATGAATGTCGACGTCTCATGACCCCCGAACCCTAAAAAGTAGTTTTCGCAATGCCGTCTGTTTGTCTGTCGATCTGATTGCCAGTCTGTACCTCGGGCTAGAGCCTAAATTATTTTACCGATTGGTCTAAAACTTGGGGTATAAGGTTTTCATAGGTTTACCCCGAGGAAATTTGAAGGTGGATATCCAACCCTAAAATTAAGGGTAGTTTCCTTAATGGTGGAAATTGGCTTTAACGATTTTGATTAAATTTCATTTCTAAGCGCCAAGTGCACCAAACCATGATTCGAATTCCGTCGTTGTCGACTAAGTGCAATGCCACCGCTGCAGGGGAAATTGAGAGCCGTAAACTTAAAACATATATTTTCTCCTCTTACATAAACTTTCAATTTCTTTCATGCGTTCGCTTTATAAAAGGATAGGTTGAAAGTGCCAAATAAATGGATGGGGGGATTCCTTAGTAGTTCAAACCTCCCCCTTCGCCAATACAAGGCTCTGACCTGCCACATGCCAAACTGATACGTCCTGCGTGTTGCGGAGCTTCAGACCCCAAGGGGCGTCATACCTATGAAACACTATCTGTGCTGTGTCCGTGGCAATAGAGAAATGGTGTGGCTAAAGTGAGTAGTAGTTTTACCTATCCATCCCATCCAACCACTCAGCTTAGTCAGTAGGGTGTCTGTATTTTGATTGAAGAGGCCCGAGTTTGATTCCTGGCAGAGCTTAAATGGTTTGTAATTAGGTGAAATTGAATATTTCCCTTTCACACTGATAAACTGACAGACTTGGAGACTGAGTGTTATGTCTGTTCTAGAATTAAGTTGGTTTGTTAGTTATGTGGTAGTGGTTATATAATCAAAATGAACACCAATATACTATACCCCTTGCATCATACTTCAGCACAGCTGGGTGTGTTTTATTCGCACTAGGCATTCTTGCTAATGTGCGTCGATAAAATGAACTCTTTAAATTTATCGTAACAACTTATAAAATAAATTTATGTAAATTATTGATCTATATACACAAAGAAGTAGCAATAGGTGTGTTGTTTGTTTTAGTTTTGCTGAATATTCTACTACTATTATTATAAATAGCCAAACAACAGATTAAACCAACTTGAATTATGCACATAAAAATATCGCATACGAATATTTATATTATTACAACGTTCAAGGGGGGCTTCTGCAGGATCACTTTGATGTGGGACAGACGTCCAGAAGTAATTTGTTATTTATGGTTCACTTCAAGATGGGGATGAAAAAATATCAACATGTTCCTATAGGATTAATTTTTAAGTTAAAAAAGGATTGCTTGATTGGTTTTAAAGTCTTAGAGCTGCCATTCATATAAATAATACCACAGTGTGGGGATATTTCCCTTCATATAGGCGGAACCCTTAACAACCTATATTTTAATAGCAGTTGGTATTATATTTTTAACTATTATAAATATATATGTTGATTTGATAACTTATAGATAGATATATTCTCATGTTGATCCCAAACAATTTGGAAGAAGTTTAATACACTACAAACACAAAACACTAGTATTTAGATAGTCTAATTAATTTAAGAGTAATTTTTCCTATCATTATAATGTGCTGTTCCATTTCTCCCAAGACCATCCTGTATAGTGTCCATGCGGCTACTATAGAACATATGCGGTGGAAATGTAAGGAACAGGTTCTTTATTGTAAACATTGGCTGGAAGCGTTTAAGAACACTTTTTATTGATAATATAGTATTACTAATCTCATAATAGTTATTTTTGAATTTGTTAACTTTAGTTACTTTCAGACATTGTTTGCAACACAAAAAACCTTCTGCTAGCTGCCAGATATCAACTTTCCTACCGTAGATATTATATGGCTCAGACTCAAAGTAAAATAAGTCTACGTCCAACTGTTGGCAATCAAAATGTTCTCAGCCACTTCCTCGATTTTTTTAATTGGATTAAATATTTTTTTCTATTTTATCACACCATTTTATACCTCTCTCGTACCAGAGTATATCTTTTCATTTCAATTTTTTTTTCGCAAGAGTTTCGTGGTCTGTTAGGTTCGGATGAACGGTCAGACACATTATATACACCCTCAATAGAAAAAAAAAAAAAAGACGAGCTTTACTTTTTTATAATGATTTGTTGAGAAATTCTTCTTCTTACATGCATATTTGTGATATTTGCTTCTTCTACCGAGAATTTTTTTGAACATAAGCCTTAAACTTAACCTACTTTCAGTGAATTGAAACAAATCTCAGCAATTTAAATATATGTATCAACAAATTAAAGAAGAATTTGTTCCAAGATTTGTTTCCGTGCTCCGCGTCTTACTACCCCTCCGGTACGTCTGGACACTAATGAATAGTTATTATGAAGATATAATCTAGAATATATATATATATGTATATATGCATATTTGCGTGGAGGAATAGCGGGAAGCCACTTAAGAAAAATTAATCAATTAAATACACCTTTACAGGATTCGAACCCTGACTTCACCATCACTGAAAAATCATCATAAAAAAAACTAGAGTGATTGCTTTAACCCCGTGGCCTCCATTATGGATTATCAACTACACCATCTTTACTTTACATCCATTACTGTTTCCAACCTGTAATCAGGATCAGTTTTTTATTCAAGCCATATTATTCCACTATCAGCTTTCTAGGCCTTCATATGCCTTATAACCTTACTTAATAATAGGACAGGGCATAACATCAGTCCCTAGTCGTTAGTTTATCAATGTGAAAGGGTAAATCCACATTTCACAAATGTTAAAGTTTTTGGCCATGCCGCGAATCGAACCCGGGATCATTAGCTCAATAGTCATACACGCTACCAACTGAGTTAAGGTGTTGAATCACTACACCATCTCATAGACCTAAAACTCATTGCAATGTGTTTGACTACTTGAAGACTCTTAGTTCCCTTTCACACGAGAGGTATTTTATTGCGCGAATTTTATCCGCTGAGATACATTGGTTCAAATGGGAGCATTCACACAGTGAGAGAAAACATCGCACGGTAAAATTCCCGCGCCACCGGTCTAGAACATCCGCTTATATTCTGCATCACGTCAAAAGTACAAGTCAACATGGGAAACAAGCGGTATTTTCCCTCTCGTCTGAAAGCAACGTCAAATTAATCGCGTGAATAAAAGTTCGTATGACAAAAACATCGCGCGATAAAAATAATACATCTCTTGTGAAAGGGAACTTAGTCTACGATCATACTCGCGACTAGCTCGCCGCACCACAGCGAACACCATGACCAGGTTGTAAGCATGCAGAGCCTTGTTTTGTATACAGGTTACCCTACTAGGCAACAGCTACTGACGACAGCGACCTGGTCACAAACGTGAGCGACTTTAGATCTCCCATATAAATATAATTGATTGACGTTCTGGCAAACTAGTCGTGGCGTTTTTGCTGAGGCGACCAGGTTGCAAGTAAGGCCGTAGCCTAAATGGTAAAGGGGCCTTTGTTTCAAATCCAGGAGGCATTGGAAAGGAATATTATTTGTATACAGATCCATACTTTAGCTATTATATGCAAAAGCTTGAAGATAGTTGTTGGGTGGCTTAGTGCTAGATGCTGCCCGAATATGTAAGTCGTGTCTTGAAAGTCCTAGCTCTCGGTTTGGAAAGTGTAAGGTATTTAAAAAAAACATAAAATACGTTTAAAAGAATGAAGATGAAGATCAGTTTCCATTTCTCTGTCTGTCCTTGTTCTTCCTTCTTCCTCTAATTCAACCCCCCTCTCCCCCATATACCCCTACGGTAGCAGCTGTTTGTTCTCTTGCTTCCAACTACCATCTACCCTCCCTGCAGTAACGTAACCCGTTCCTACCCCTTGGCCGGGTAAACAACGTTTAATGAACTGGGATCAGTGCAGGTCCACGGTCAATATTTGGAGCAATTAAACGTATGGGTAATAAGAGTATACCACCCCTTCACTCTATCTCGCCCCATCCCTTACAACCCTCTTTCCATAACCATTGCGATGGCAAAAACACTGTCAGGTCTGTCCCTAAAAATAATTAGAGTATTTATTATCACTTATTAGTGTAACCTTTTCAATTGATACATTTAATATAAACTTTACCCACTTCAGTGGCCGCATGGTCTATGGTGCTACTCCAGAAGTAGACTAGACTTCCGAAGACGGAGAGATAAAGGTTCGAATTTTGTTCAGGTGTACTGAGGGTGGTTTTTCCAAAATGTTTTTCCACGCAAATGTGGGTACACTTCCTATAAATATAACTTTCATAATCCATTAAACCATTAGCGTAATTAGTACATAAGAGTATAACCCAAACGAGTAGTAAGACGCCGTGCTAATAAATATATGTTATACCTTCTAGACACACTAAATAAATGAAACCCGTTTCAGTGGCCGCATGGTATAGGGCGCTATTCTCGCTAGAATAGAATGCCAAAGACGGGGAGGTTGGGATTAGATCCCGGTAGGGTGTGCTGAGGTTTTTTCAGTGTGGTTTATTATCTTATCTCTATGCAAATGTGAGTACACTTTCTATTAATTCAACCTTCCTAATCCTTAACAAATTAATGTAACTAGTACATAGGCGTAAGGCCCGAACGAGTAGTATGACGCGGTTCTAAAAAAAACTAACCAAATCCAGGTTGTTACATCCAAACTTATTAACTTTTAGTGATAACTTGTTGGTAGTACTGTCAAACTTACCCTTATTTAATGCTCACCCTCAGTTTTTCTTTGAGTCTCATCCACTTAAAAAAAAAAGTTCAGAAAGCAAAAAAGTAATATGGTCTGCTAAAATAACATACTTTTAATTATATTTTTAATGGAATATTCCACATGTGATAAGTACAGTTATGGTCAAAAAATACATAGTCTTGACTTAGGAGATCGTCTGGTCTAAATAATTTTTAAACTGCTCCAAATATTTTATTTATTTATTTATTTATTTAGCACCGCGTCTTACTACCCGTTTGGGTTATACGCTTAAAAACTATTTACGCTAATGGGTTAGGAATTGGGAAGGTTGAATATATAGGAAGTGAACCCGCATTTGCGTGGAGGGAGAGTGGAAAGCCATTTAGGAAAAAGCCCTCCCAGTTCACCCGACCGAAATTCGAACCTCAATCTCCCCGTCCTCGGCAGTCGAGCTCAACACGTCTAGCGCGTTAGCTAACTACGCCACCGAGGCGGGTCTCCAAGTATTGCTTGACCATTCGGGAGATCCATATAGTTGAGATTAGGAAGGTGAAATTTACACGAACGTACCCGCATTAGAGTAGAGGGAGGGTGGAAAATTATTGGAGAATAATTACTTCAGTACACCCGCACAGGATTCGAACACCAATCCATCCCGGCTCCGAAAAACCAGTAAATATAAAACTGGTGCCATTGCCCACGTGCCCGCCAGTTCAGGCTAATTAATGATTATTAACAATAGTATAATTTCCCATGACTTAATATTTCGATATAAAATTATAAATGTTTATATTTGTAGTTTGGAGGTCAAGGTTAAAGTGCCACCACAGGCTCATTGAAACTTACACCTATCTTACCCAAGGTAACCGAATAAGGAAGGTGAATAGTGCAAGTAAGTCTATAAACAAATTCAACTATCTAATCTGATGGACAAAGAGTTTGGGCTAGTTTTCAAGGGACAGTACAGGGATTCACTTTAATAGATAACATAAAACTTAATAAACGGGTAGGGGGGGAACTCCCAGTGCAATAGATAGGGGAATCGATTCCCAACCTCTCAAATATAGTTGTCTGTACTAACATATCTATTTATCTTGACTAAATAATTATATATATATTACTAAACCAAGGATGAAATAGCCTATACTTTTGAAAATGAATGTAAAAGTATCAGAAAGAGGGGGATTGAGTGTTAAAAAATTAGACTGGAGTTCGATTACCACGCATGGGAGTTAATTAAAAACCTGACTACAGCAAAAGTAACGCTAAGAGGGGTTACTGTGAGAGAAAGGGTGGGGCTAGAAGGTTTATTGACGTCATTAACGAGGGGGCGGGGTGGGGGGATTATTACAGTGTGATGTTGGTTTAGGTAGAGAAACCTAGCACGGAAGTCAGATCCAAACAACGAACTAGTCAAATAAAAGTGGTCCCTTCATTTGTCGACAGAGTTATACGAGTTTACTTGATTAGACTGTGTTATTATTAATGTTTTTAATATCCAAGGGAACCACGTACTTGAATGGAAATATCCTCACACTGAAGTACTTATGATTTTGGCAGTTCTGAAGCAGCAGTGTCGGTCTTATGACTACCGGATAAATATTTCTATCGAGAGGTTAAAGTTAGCAACCAGATAAAGGTTCTTAGCCACTTTAATATTTTACGCGTATTATGAACTGAATTTATCTTCCGGATAGCTATATGTAGGATAAATATATTTTTATGCAGAAAACGCAAGGTTGGTACTGTTTTTACTGGTGCGCGCATGCGTATAAACCCTGCTGCTACCACTACAACCTGGCTAGGGGCTACAATGCTCAACATTTTTAAATAATGGAGGCTAAACGAGTGTGAGGAAATAGATGGCGTCACGTGGGCGCAGAAGCTAGGTTGTCTTTCAAGTAGGCCTTCTAATTTTGGTGTTTGCCAAATAGTGGTCAAGAGTTTAGTGCAATGTTTGCAAAATTTCATATATTGTATTCACATTTAAATAATTTGTTCTTATATAACTATAACTCTACAAATACCATAGCTTGTCAGTTTTTTATAAAAGTGTGAATTAAATGTTCTAACTCTTTACATAGTTAGAGCCTGGGACTGTGCCTACTAAGTATGTGAACCAAGATTTTAACCTAAAAACCGATTCTGATAGGTGAAACCTTATGAAAAACAACGCCTCACTATGGCAACACCCATTTCCACTTTAGGATAAAAGTTATGAGGTGTTTAAACCTTCCGATAAAAATGTGATGAATAAATACATTTTAACTGGTAGATAAACACTATCTGGCAGTCTTGAGACGCACGTTTAACTTATCGACTAGATTAAAATATTTATTGGTCAGATTAATATTTATCCAGTAGTCATAAGACCAGCCCTTAAACCATTACAATAATTATCCCAGATCATTGTGTTGTGACACTGTTAAGAAATAGCTTCATTTGTTTGAGAAAACTAGATATATGTTTCTGACCATTTACTTTTATCTTACAGTTGAGACATTTCACGTGAAACGTCCTTAAAAATGAGATAATTTAATTCTTTAATTACATCTACAAAAATGATAGACCTTCAACTGTAAGACTTATAGTCCTATAAGGACATGTTGGTACATTTCATATCCATTTTTTTAGCCCCATTTTGAAATAAGACTGTTATTAAATAATGTGGGATTTATGAACGTCTGCAATGCTTCTAGTAAATTATCAAATGTTTATCAAAAAAAAGAGGCTATATATGTTGTTGTTTTTTGTGATAAATGAGGAAAATACAGGAGGAACATAAAAAAAATAGCTACTTAATGCATCCGTACTTTACTAGATTTGTTGTAGATAAATAACTTAATTAGGACTAGGATAAATTTAATTATTTTTAGGGGCTGTGCCTCAACGATTTTATTATTATTATTATTATTATTATTATTATTATTATTATTATTATTATTATCATCACCACGTCTTACTACCCGTTCGAGTTATACGCACATACGCTAATGTGTAATGGTGGGGTGATTGTGAGATGAAATGGAGGACCTACGGCTTAACGTGGAATCCGAACCACGGTGGAGGTCTGGCACTCCTTACATTCACAAGTTGTGATCAATACACATCTTGTCAGAGGTGAAGGAAGGGTTTGGCAATCAGATAAATCTGTGCCGGGACCGAGGAATTGAACCCCGGACCCTTAGCACAGAAGTCTGACACCTTACCCCTAGACCACCAGGTCACCGTCTCAACGATTTTAACATTATCTACCTCTTCGCTCATAATCACAGTAATCAGTAAAAATAAGCACAATGCAAGATCATGAACTATAGGCCTACGAGCTACCCAAACCACAGAAATAATTGAGTATGATGATGATGATGATGATAATAATAATAATAATAATACTTAGTACCACGTCTTACTACCCGTTCGGGTTATGAGTATGATATTTCTCCTGTAACGATATTGGTAGGACTGGACGATGGACTATCAGCAAGCTGTGTCGTCATCGTGTCGTTTCGATTCTTTACCAGCTTATTGTCGTTTACGTCGTGTAAGATACTATTTATATCTACGAGTTGAGTCATAATATCCCAATCGATTAAAATATTCCCGGTAAATTTTCAATCGATACATTTTCTGCAGTGGACTAACCAAGTAGGTGGAGGGGGCTGAGTTTGTGGAGGCGAAAATTAGAGCCTATTCACATATACACAAAGGCGTCGAATAGTGGGTTGGATGACAAGGAGGTAGCAAAATTGGTTAGAAAATTCAACTTTAAAAAGTCTTACTATTTTATTGATGATATACTGCAAATAAAATCCCAAATAATAATGGCAATATGAGATTAAAGCTTTCATATTGTTGAATCAAAAAGGAAGGGGATGGTTGTGTTAGTAAAGGATTTTATCATAATAGTGAAGAATAAACATATCTGGTCTAAAGTATAATCGTACGTTAGTGACACATTCAACCACCAAGCGCTGTAATCGATACAAGAGTGTGAGAAGAGAGCAGGGATCGCTATTATGACCTTATTGTAACCCATTTTAATAATGTTTCTAGGGTTGACGTGCTTGGGTGAAATAAAACAGAAGTATAAACATTAATACTTGGTATATCTAGAGGGTGTTCGAAAATTTAAATAGCTGGAATTTTATTTTTTAAATAACGCTAAACGGATATTTTTTTTAATTAAGAGAAAACGTTCCCGTCTCATATTTCTATATTTCCTTTTATCAGTTTGTTGTCTTATCGTGATCGTATCGCAAGTAGACTCGTGTGTGCTACCTCCCCCTATGAGAGATTCAACATGAACTTGATAACCTGTTGACAGAGAGGTCGAGGGTTGAATCCTGACCGAGAACACTGGAGGTGATCAACTACATATAAAAACCTCTATCAATATACGCTTTTAAGATTTTACCCCCAGTGTGCCACTCATCTACGCAAGTAAAGTTCAATGTAAGACTAACACCTTAAACTTTATGACCATCGGTAAAGGTAATACGTTCATATATAAGAGCATATAGTGTGTAATGAAGCTATAAACATAATATAGGCAACATTTATTCTCGTATCTGTTGGCACGGGGAGCTAAATATCATGTTCATCTAGTCTGGTTTGCTTGTCATGGGGAGGTAGAGGTTGGAATTATATTATTATTATTATTATTATTTAGCACCGCGTCTTACTACCCGTTCGGGTTATACGCTTAAGTACTAATTACGCTAATGGAAAGTGGAAAACCATTTAGGAACCCCCCCAGTTCACCCGACCGAGATTCGAACCTCGATCTCCCCGTCCTCGGCAGTCGAGCTCAACATGACTAGCGCGTTAGCCAAATACGCCACCAAGGCGGGTGGTTGGAATTATGGCTGGGGGTAATTACTGAGAATGGTTTTATCCAAACAGTCTCCCGATCTCCCTCCAAGTAAATGCAGGTATATTTCCTTTAAATTTTACCCCCATCATTTCTACCCCATTAGTGCAATAAATTTCAGATAGCCGGGACTGGTAGTAAGACATAGTGTAAACCAAATATGACATTTTTCTTTTGACATCTATATTAAATTAAGCCTGTTTATTAATAGAACATGAATGTATATTCGTGTGCACACACACTACATTACTTCCGGAAGTTCCCTGACAACGGATTGGCTGCACCCACAGTCCAATCGCCAAGATAGTGTAGATGAGTGTACGCAAGGAGAATAGATATTGGTAGCTATGTGACACATTCGGTACCCCTCCCTAAACGTGCTCTTACTTCTCATATTCAACTCTTTTTTTATTTAGAAACACCGCTGTTACGCTATATTGGACCATTTTAATCAATTCTCATGACTAAGTTTCACGTAAATTAGAAAGAGATAAAATACCTTCTAAATAAAATAGCTTTATCTAACTAAAATATCACTATCTAGGAATCCATTGTAATTATTCATTTATAATGAATGAAAAAATGTTTACTTGGTTTTATTCCCTACCCAACCATTAAAAACAAACAATTTTACATCACACTTTTTTTTTTGAAATAAATATCTATTTGTTTATCTCACCAAATCTGTACGCGATTCCCTCCCCCTCCTCCCCCCTTGTACAGTTAAGTGTTCTATAGAAGCACCCCACCCTCTTTTTTTTACCCTTTCCAACATTTCTAGGGAAGTGGCCATAGCTTCGCATCATATGAAGCTTTTTGCACCCTCTTCTATACCCTCGTTGCATAGCAATCCCATATTCCCCGACTCCAATTTCCGGCCGATTAACCCTGAAAGTGCAGCCCTATGTAGAGGCTGAAAGGGGGTGAAAGGGGTGGAAAGAATGATCAATATGTAAGGGGAAGAGTATGTGAGTACTTTCTGTTCTGATAAAATAGAGACCCTCAAGTATTTTGTTTTTAAGTTTACGTTTAAACACAGGGTTATTTTGTTTTAGTATCTTACGTATACTTTATAAACAAAGAATAGCTTATTAACGAACAACCTTGGACAGTATTCTAGTACTATATAACCATCCTTAGTATCTATATATTTACAAATTTAATAGCAGGGCAAATAGTAGTTATATTCATCATCCCCACCTGGAATTGTACTAGTGCATCCTAAAATTGTGCCTAGCCATTATAAATTCTTACCCATGGTAGTAAGCTAACAAGGATTAATGACTTGACCTAAAATTGAAGTATGAGAAGAGTACCTAAGGTGAAATTCGTCCCCATTGGCCGGGATAGAGCATAGGAAATTTAAGAAAACAACCTAAAGAAACCACCACCCAAAGTACCCGAACACCCGTGAGAAATGAACACTTGTTTCAGAGACCGCTGTTTGGAGAACTTAAGCTATTAGACTATTGCTAAGCGATACCGTTTTTTCTTAGCAATGCGTCTTACTACCCGTTCAGGTCATAGGCATTATGTACCAATCACGATAGTGAAGTAAGTATGAGGAATATTAAATTAAGAGGAAATTCACCCGCATTTTTTAGAGGGAAACGGAAAAACATTTAGGAAAAACTACCCTTAGTACACCCGACCAGGATTTGAACCTCGATCTCCCTGTCATCGGCAGTCTATTAAAGTGCAAGAGTTACGCCTTAGACCATGTGACCACCAAAGTATGAAAACGGTACAGTTAACTGCGTGTACGATTACTCTTGTGCACTTTGTTATAGTAAAATCAGTAATCTCTTAAATAAACAAAAGCTTATGTTTAATAACGTCCGCAATAAATCAGAAGCAAGTATCGTGATATATAATAATTTTTATTAGTAAATTACCGGTTACTTTCAAAATATTCAATGGATTGATTCACAACAAGACATTGTTAGGATAATCAAATCTCACATATTATGGTGGACAGGACATACAGCACGAATAGGAGAATCTAGAACCGTGTTCAGAGTAACTGGTAAGCCTGATGGGAAGAAACCATTGGGAAGATCTGGACGTAGATGGGAGAGGAACCTGAAGGAAATAGGGTGTAATGAGGTGGACTGGATAGTACTAACTCAAGATAGGGATAGGCGGCGTACTTTTGTAAGTGTGGCAATGAACTCTCCATTACCATAGAGTAAGTAAGTAAATTCCAGGGTCACTGGCCATTAGCAAATTAACTAAACTATGTTTTTAAAATAAAACAGTCTGAGGAATATTTGTTTTAATAATAATAATAATACTTAGCACCGCGTCTTACTACCCGTTCGGGTTATACGCTTTTGTTTTAAGAATATACACCATCAGTCACTGGTATAAATGGTGAAACACCTCAATGAAGTTAAATAGAACCCAGTGGACCGACTATATTTCATTTACTCTAAAAATATTACGAGCTTGTTTCCACCATGGTGCGGCTGATAGTGGAAACTATCAAGGTAAGACTGTAAGGTATTACTGTAAACAGTGTGTACAAAGCCAAACAAGGTAACGCACACCTATATTTATTATTCGGTCTAAATGTTACCACAGCGGACTGTATTAACATGTTATCTTGGTTGATAAGGAAAGGTTAGGCAACCCCACATAGCACCTGTGGCAAAGGAAGAGACCAGCAATGTAGGCGCTTTGTTTATAATGTGATCTAGAAAAGCTTTTGGGACGGCCACGAAATCATATTTGTTTATAACATTTTAATTCGGATATGAATCAATAGATTTGTATCGGTAGTAAGAATTTCCAATTTTTTTTACAAAAGTTCTTAAAACACGTTTACTGTTTTGTTTTACATTTTAGGTTTTAAAAAAAGGTGAATCATGTACCACAAACTTACTCATATCTACATATTTTTTAACTGCACACATTACAGTATGTGAGATTCCTGTAATTTCTATTTTTGTGTGTATATTATACTACTATAAAGCCACATGGCTGACTCACTCACTCACTCACTCACTGACAGTTGAGCTAGAAACTTGAAATTTGGCAAATTTATAGCTTCTAGCCTGCAACCGAGGTAAAAATTCTAAAAAGAAGGCCCAGAAAAAATTCAAAATTGCGAAGTAACTTTAAAGTCGGTACGGACCTTTCTTTGTAGATTTCTTGTGGCCAAGCGGTAAGACCTATCAAAAAACGGATTGCACCTGCAGCTACGGATGTGGTGAGATAGAGCTAGATTTTTTATTTTAGGCAAATTTTGCATATTTTTCAACACATTTTTTAATTTTCTGACATACTTATGGGACAACTAGAATCATAAAATTTGGCAGGCATTTTGGAACATCCAATTGCCATAAGCGTGCTAAATTTGACGACTGGGGCAAAGTGTGTTAATAATATATAAATACAAGAATGACTACATTTACAATGAATGTATATAGTATTAATGTGACGTGAAGACATTTTAGAAAATATATTGAATAAATTAAGACTAGAGTAGCCCACATTTACACTACATTAATTGTCTTGCGGCCACAAATATTGATATTATCATTCAGTAGTTGGTGGCTTCAGGAACATAATCCATGGTGCATTAGTTAATTTTGAAAGAAGGACATGGTTATTTCTATAGCGATGAGGTAATAAATTATCTCGGGGGAGAACGTAGAAAATAAAAAGCCTTAATAGCATTTAGTATTTGTGTAGGGGCTCACCTTTAAAAAAAATTCTAGCTATCATCGTTGAATACAAATTAGTGGTTATTGCTGCCCTAATTAATTTGCAAGTCCTGTACTTAAAAAAATTTCGTAAAGAAACTTTGAGTTAAAAATCCTAAATAAAAGAGTAATAGACCTAATGATTATAAACTATACATGTGCACAGTAGCTGGAAGATATTTTTATTTATTTTTGTGTGTACAAAAAATTAGCACATTTGAAAGAAGCAAAGGTTAAGTGTCAGCAATTTGTTTTGAATAACATATTAAGTAAGACCTCTGGTATTCTTGCAAGTAAACTAAAAAAGTAACTATATTTTAAATCACAGTATTATGTTATGCAAAACTAAGTACAAGTTGTTTTTTACTTTTATGTTGTGACCGTATTAAGTTCGTGTGGAAGAAGAGCATATCATGTGCCTGATTATAATCCAAGACTTGTGTCGTTCTTTTCACAAGATGGCACCTTCCATATGCTCACGACCCTCATGAGGGGATTACATCCCTTCCCTCCCTTCTTCACCCTAAGGAAGCGAAGAAAATTCCCCTTCCAAGGCCCCGAGACCAACATTCCACCTCTCTTACTATCATCCCCCACTTCTTTCAAAGGCTGTACTTACTTTCCTTTTACTTCCCTCTAACTTTAAACTAAGGCATAACACGTCAAGTACGTGTTACTAATTGCTATACGATTAGATTCATACTTTTAATTGAATCTAATTACCAATTAGTCTGATATATTTCAATAACAGACATTGCATGTGTTTAAGAAAATTCATTTTTTATATTAAATTATATCATCAATGGTTATTTTAGTAATAAAATGAAACAGATTAAAATATGGTCCACATTAAGCTACTGGTGAACTACATTTGAAATATTTAAAAAAAATTATTATAGTTTCGGAAAGGAATATAATTAAGATGGAGTAAAATAATAGATTTGTTAAACCTAAAAAATAATTAGTTTTGTATTCATGAATCTAGTCAGATGGATAAAATAACTTGGGAAAATTATTTTAGTTTTGAAATTTGAAATGAAATAGAATGTTTAGCAGCTATCACTTTTGACAGTTATATATATCACAGCCTTTTACTACCTGTTCAGGTTATACGCATATGTACTAATTACGCTGAGTTAAGAATGAAGAAGGTTGAATTGAGAGGCAGTATACCCACATTTGCATGGAAGGAGAGTGGAAAACCATTTAGGAAAACCACCCTCAGTATACACCTGACCGGGATTCTAACCCCAACCTCCCTGTCATCGAAAGTCTAGTCCAGTGTGAGAGTGACACCTTAGACGATGTGACCACCGAAGCAGTTGTTGATGTTAATTATGATATTACTAATATAATGATATTTTGTCAATGTTAGCTACTCAACATCCAATTTTTCAAATGGTTTTCGAATGAAAACTGACTATGCAGACAAATGATCTGGCCTGGAGAATTTGAATGACCACTAACTTAACACATTAATGGGCAGATTAAACTTCAAGATCGTTTATAACCCGCCTCGGTGGCATAGTTGGCTAACGCGCCAGTCGTGTTGAGCCAGACCACTGAGGACGGGGAGATCGAGGTTCGAATCTCGGTCGGGTGAACTGGGGGTGGTTTTTCCTAAATGGTTTTCCACTCTCCCTCCACGCAAATGCGGGTTCACTACCTCTAAATTCAACCTTCTCAATTCCTAATCCATTAGCGTAATTAGTACTTAAGCGTATAACCCGAACGGGTAGTAAGACGCGGTGCTAAAAAAAAAAAGATCGTTTAGTCTGGTTTTCTGGGTGGAAGGTTGGGGCTAGAATCGCCACTGGGTGTACTAAGTGTGGTTTTACCTTAGAGGTTCCCCACACTCCTTCCACGCGAGTGCCTATATTTTCCCTCTAAATTCTACTTTCCTCACCATACCTGGTTGATGTTATTAAATGTGAACAGTCCACGCTTGTAGCAAGACGTGGTGTATAAATAAAACTATATCAAACTAGAAAATCAATATTTTTAAGAGTAAAATAACGTGCCCATGAATAACCAACCTAATAATCAAAGTCATTTATCACACATAAAAATATAAAAACTGTGTTTTGATATCGTGCTGAAGCGTTTTTAGTTTCCACTTAAATGCTTTTTGAGTCATTTATTTGAGAAGTTGATCCTCATTTGTCACCAATGTCTCAAAAACAAGACATATTTTATTCTTTAATACGTTTCCGCTTTGTTGAATTTGAAAAAACAGTACTTCTAAATACGTTTCACAAAAAGAGGGGAGGGGGGGGGACTATAAAAACATCTCATGCTGGTGTGCTGAAGGTAAAATTTTGCCAATTGTTTCCAAATCTCCTTTAATGCAGAGGCTGGTTTATTTCCTCTGAATTCTACATTTTCATTTTTTTTTTTCATTTATATGAGGTATTTAACGTGCACTTTCTGAACCGGCTGATTATAACAGCATACGACTTATAAATTATCTTAAATCTAGAACAGACACAATACCCAACACTGTGAAAGGGGAATCCCACACGTCACCAATTATAATATTTTCAGCCCTGCCAGAAATCAAACCCGGGACCTCTAGCTCAGCAGGGAGACACGCTACCGACTAAGCTAAGGTGTCGAACTAGCATCCTAAATTCATCCTCCCTATCCCATAATTATAAATATAAGGATAACTAATACGGGTAGTAAGACGTGGAGAAAGGGAGAAAAAATAATACATATAAACAAAATTATATTCATAGTCTGGCATCAAACCAGAGTCCCGTTCGAAGATTCAACAAAAACCTTACCTCTAAGATTGCCGAATCATTACATTCTGTCGGACATGTATTTAAGGCCTATTCCGTTATGAAAGCCAGTTCTTTCTCCAAAATGCAGTATTACTTTCCCAAGAAATGCAGGTTCTGAAATAGGGGAGAGGGAAGGTTTTATGTACTCTACGCTACAAACGGGGGAGTTATTTCATAAAAATTCAATATCCTTTACAAAGATAGTATCAACAGACCAGTCTGGAGGGGCCCCTCAGAAACAAACCTCTCTGTATTATGATCTCGCCAAGGAGGTTGTCCCTAGGGTGGGTAATTACGAGTCTTAGGAGGGGGAAGGGGGGATGGTTTGGTTTCAGGCTGTTCTTAAATTAATTTTGCATCTAATTTGTATGTCTCCTCCTCCATATCATATGAATATTAAAATTGAGGTAATGTTTTTATAGAGTTAAAGATTTATTGGGTAATGCTAGTTCCTATTGGTGTGTTAATACTCTCACAGGATTGGATTTATTCTATTTTATTATAAGTATTTAGTAGGAACTTTCGAAATCAACTGATTATAAAAGCACATGTTTCACATATTAGCCTAATTATATATAATAAAGCACACTTAGTCTCTCAGCAGTCAATCTTTCACTGTGAGATGGAAATCCCCAATTTCACAATTTTATTCCTTATCGGGAATCAAACCCAGAACCCTTAGGAGAGCTGGTAGGCGCATTATTGACTCAGCTCTGTTGTTTAGATTAAAGATATTATTGATAACAGCTCTTTTTTTCCTCAGTAAAAGTAAACTATCTGTAGATCTGCGATGGTTGGTGTTTTCAGACATGCTTTCTTCTGGTGTCCACCATAGTGACGTCATTAAGAGTAAGAGAGGAACTATGCCACACTTGTGTGGCACAGTTTATATCGTTTGCATAGTGTCTTATTGACCATCCTGGCTATCCGCATTTAACTACACTAGTCAAATAGGAATTAGTAGGGTAGAATTTTATAGGAAATGTATTCGAATTTGCGAGGGGGGCAAGAGTGGTACATTATTTAGGAAATAGCCCCCCCTCATTACTCCAGATTGGGTTTCGAGCTTTGGACTCCCCGTCACCCGGCAGACTTGATTCCCCTGCCCCCCCCGTCCCTGCTCTAGTGGGCTGCAAGTGTTGCTGCAGTGTGTACTCACAGTCTCTCGAGGGCTGCAAGATCCCTGAAGGCCCCGCGCTCCACGGTGTGGATCTGGTTGTCCATCATCTGCCTGCAACAGTCGGGATATGAACCACACACTGTAGTGTCACTGGAAACACCTGTATCAGTGTCGGGATTACATTTCACTCGATAAGAATAGTCTTTCTACTTTTTGCCAATAGAGTAAGTATTTTAATCAGGAGCATTTGAATTATGATGAATTTTGACGTTTTATGTGCCCCCGAACCCAAAAAAAGTGGGCCTTAGAATTATGTATTCATGTTGGTCAGTTCATCTGGCTGCCTTTCTGTCTCGTTTCCTAAAGCCGAAACCCGCCTCGGTGGCATAGTTAGCTAACGCGCTTGTCGTGTTGAGCTCGACTGCCGAAGACGGGGAGATCGAGGTTCGAATCTCGGTCGGGTGAACTGAGGGGTGGTTTTTCATAAATGGTTTTCCACTCTCCCTCAACGCAAATGCGGGTTCACTTCCTCTCTATTCAACCTTCCAAATTCCTAACCCACTAGCGTAAATAGTACTTATGCGTATAACCCGAACGGGCAGTAAGACGCGGTGCTAAATAATAATAATAATAATAATAATAATAACCTAAAGCCAAAATGTTGTTTTATTTAGATATAATTTGGTCTGTCTCAGGAAGTTTTTTGATTTTGTTTCGAGCCCTAAAACTAAGAGTAGATTACTGAATTTTTAAAATTCAATTTTGTTTAAAATGTATATATGTGGATTTTTTGACGACAATTAACACTAAATATGTTTTCCCTACTGTTTTTTTAGAGGAAAATTTGTTTATGAATCGTTTACCAATGGTACATTTGAAAATTTTCAAAATTGGCTTTAACCTTTTTGTTCAATATTGGTCTATGTGGAATGTTTTACGTGATAAATAAAAGCTTATGCTCGTTTTTATTTTAAAAAATATTTTTAAGGTATTTTAGCATGCTGATTACTAATTTTTAAAAGTTGTGTCATAAACTATAAAATACTATTTATGAGGGTATATGAATGATCTAATTGTGCAATTCATTTTACTTTTTCATACTCTAGTATTGTGAAATTATCTCTCAATATTTTGACCCAAAAAGTACTTTTGATGTGTCCCTGATTCCAAAAAAAGGTTACTTTTACAGTACCTTAAGGCCTACGTCTATTTGTCTGTGACTAAAAGTTTGTTCGGTTGATAAATTAATATTATCAAAAAAATTGTGGGAGCTTGTCTGCACTATTCACTATAGCAAAAAACTTGTTAAAAATAACCATCAACAAAATGAAAATATCTGAATAATTGTATGTTATTCAAGTGTAATAAGAACACTTGAATTCACTACACGTGGAGTTCAAGTCCTGACCTACACGTCACTGGAAAACCAGACAAGATGCGACTAGAACCTTTGATCATATGACCACTAAAGTGAGTATTGTGTATAGTTGCTTTGTTGTTTTAAGTATGTACGTGTGTATGTCTAATGTATTTATAGACCTATCAAAAGAAACATATTATGTAGTCTATATACGGACATGCTCACATACATATATATATATATATATTTAATTTACTATCAAAATTAAAATATCACTCTCAAAATAAACAAAATGTTTCGTAGATTGAAATTGCCACTTCGCGGTTTCTAAAAAGTATTAAAATTTCAAAAAGGGTAAAACAAGGTCCCATTTTAAAATACAATACAACTAGTTTTGCAAGCCAATTTATAAAAGGTACGATCACGGTCGAAATGACAGTATCTAACAGTTATTAAGGATACTAATACTGCCTTCATTATAGTAATACGTCCAATCAAGTGATGTGCAGCTGTCACTTTTGATAGAAAGTATAAAAACTTGCAAACTCGCAATATACTGGATATCCAGTGAAAGGGAGGTCAAGGCACAACTCTAGGTCGAGTGTACTGAGAGGAGCTTTTCTCCATGTGATTTATCAATTTGGGTTTTGCCATTCCCCCTCTAAGCAAATGCGGGTTCGTAAGCTACTAACCAAGTCCCTATAACTTGAAATAATTATTTAATAATATTGTTGGGGCTTTTTACTCATCGTCTTACCAAATGTCCGGGCTATATCTATTTAAATATACTTATGGAGGAAGGATGAGGAAGATAGAGGGCATGTACTTTCATATTTGAGTGGAGGAAAAGAGTAAAATAATTTTAAGTACAAACCACCCTCAGTATTATCGGCTTGGATTCTAGCCCCAACCTTCTCATCTCTTGCAAACCAAGTAATATGATCTCGACTTTTAGTCCACGTGATAACCAGTGCGTTTTTTTTAGATATTTAACGTGCACTTTCTGAACCGACTGATCGTATCAACACACGAGAATTTCTATGAGCGAGAGTGAAAGGGCCTACCAATTTTGCCGAGAAAGGTATTTTCCCATACCTTCCAGGGATCTTTTACATGCCACAATCGATATGGGACCGATGGCTTTACTTCCCCTCCGAAGGAAGTTGTGCTACGGATTTTTATCACCCAAGAAAAATTTGTCGACTCCGGTTGGGTTTGAACCCACGAACATCGGGTCCTGAAGCGAGCACTTTATCCCAAGGCCACCAAGATCAATCAGTGCAGGTTAACATTGGTGTTGAACATACAGAAAGCACGAAGACTCTCTATTTGAACGATAGAAACAATGTAACGACATTTGTTGTTAACATGTATGCATCCTGTTTTCTTAGGAAATCATAATTTTTTCGATTATTTTATAACTGAAATCACCCCGATCTCTGAACTCTAAAGGGCTGTGACTTAAACTGCTCTTGAGCTACGCCCTTCAAATATAAATGTTAAATGTCCCATAGGGTACGAGGAGTTTATAAAAAAAAAGCATGATAAAAAAAGAGGCGTGTTCAGGCAGGCAATAAGACATTGTCAATAAAGACGTAATAAAACGCCTAGAGAAGTTTAAAAAAAAACACAGGGGCTGACAATGTAACAAGGGTTGGGAAATGGCAGGGTTCCCTGCTCTTGTGGGGGAGGGGGAGGGTGTAGAACATGTTAGGTGGGACCTGCCCCTTGTCACACACTCACATTCGTACAAACATTTTTACAATACATCACCTAAAATAGTGTCTCGCTGTTCAGTCATACATGGAAGCCCAGGTGGAGTATTTTAAGCCAACGTCAAGTAACGACCCGCATCGTTTGGAATGTGGTCCGAACGTCGTCAAGTCCATCTAGTTTGGTTTGCTGGTAGCTAGGAGGTTGGGGTTCCAATTCCAGCCGGATGTAATGAGGGAGGTTTTTTCTAAACGGTTTCCCATTATTCCCCCCTCGTAAATGTTGCCACATTTCCTCTAAATTCTACCTTCCCCCCCTCTACCAATTGGTGTTAATATGTGAACATCCTTGACGGGTGGTATGCTATGGAGCAAAAAACAAACGTTACAATAGTTGTGGCTTTCCTAAACGTATTTACACTCTTATAAATTACCAATTTGTATTAAACAACTAATTATATTTCAACAAACATATGGGTTTCAAACTGCCTTAAACAGGGTCCAAGATGTGAGTGTGAACTATTGTAGCGAGGTGGAGGGAAAGGGATGATCTCTCTCTCTCTCTTTTATTACAAAACCTTCCTCAAACCGTGAAACAGGAAGGTTCGTCATGTAGCAATTTATCGCAATGACCTTTATGAAATTACATCTACACCTTATGTGTAAAAAAACATGATGCATAGTTTTCCCTGAGTTTTTTTTATTGAAATGTTTTGGAGCATGGAAGGTTAGTTACGTGGGTATGAAGGCAATACAAAAATTTAACTTTATTTGGTTGGGAAAATTAACCTTTTGAATTGTCGAACACATTTGGTTTTTTTCTCTTAGAAAAAAAAGTTAGGTCGTTATTTATCAAATAAAGTGTCTGCATGTAGAGATGGATAAAAAAAATGTTAAAGCAATATTTTTACCATCATAAAAATTTGTTGGTTTAGGGTTCATGTTTGCTGATCACATATTTATTTAGTGGCGCACTGCATTTTAAAATAGTTTACTAAATTGGTTTAAAAGTTTGTCTATGCGAGTATTGGAGTGTTTAATGTGTACGTATTAATGCACCTCACACAAGAACATGATTTACCGAATAATTAAACATAATAGCAGACAGCCTGATATAGGAGTTAAATATTTAGGCTTACTAATTGGATGAAGGAATTACAAACTAACTTAACCAAGGACAACACGTCTACTTCACATACAGATCTGCAAGGGACGGAAAAGTTGAGGATCAATTCATAATCATATGTACTGGGGGTAGGGGGGGAAGAGGATTGGAGGGGGGTATGGAGGGTTATAGGGGGGAGTGAGGCTGTTTAATTTCATTTTGTCACCCCACTTATTTTTGCATGCTGCACTTTTGGCAACCTTGTAAAGACTGGGGTCGAGGTTCTTTTATTTCCACCCCAAAAGAGTCAGTGCCTGTTTATCTCTATTCGTGAGAGAACGGCCTCAATTTGTCGAGAACATTTAATTTATATTCTGCGCATTACTTGCAATAGCTAACAGTTCAAACTACTGCAAAGAACAGTAAATTAACATTTGGTATCTAACATCTAACAGTGTTTTTAGTTGTTAATATTTTAAAAGGTATTTAAATAGTTCTATAAAATGTGTGACAATCAATAAACATTTTAATACAAATATCCTCTAACACAATTATATCATGAATACAGAATGAGAACACTATAATGTTCAACAATAATACATAATAGCTATCAGAGGCTATCGATACATTTTACAGTGATGTGAAAAGTAGAGTTTTAGTGGAAGAATAACCACAGTTTCATGGGGGGTAGCATGGTAAACCTGGGTACACTTGGCCGGAATTCGAACCTTATCTTCCCCATTATCGGAAAATACGACAAGAGAATAACGTCAGGGGATGATGTAGGCCCACATGTGACTTATCACGATGACTTTCTCATCCCCTCTCCACGCTAATGTGGGTGCAGCTTACTCTAATCTGCCTTACTCATCACTTTCCCGTAGATTAATCCATTAAATAGCCCAAGCGTTAAAACAAATAAATTAATAAAAATCATCTTGTGGCATATGCAAAGTTTAAGTCCCGTTTAGTTCCGTTTATCGCCGGTACATGGCAGCACACTATACATCGTTGACTGGTAGGGGAAGGAGCGGGCGGGGGAAAAGGGAGATCTCTTGGGCTCTATTAAATTCTCTCAGTTGAGGGCGCACTTTGAATGGGGTACGAGCCCCGCCCCACCCTCTTTCAACTCTACCACGAGCTCCTGCGAGGGGGATACACACTCCAAAGAATATATTCCTCCGTGATGTTGCGAATGTTAATATATGTACTACCAAGATTAAATAAGTGTCAACGTTACGTTACTTCTTTCATTTACTTGTCTGAGTGATAAGGGAGGCAAAATGAAAAGCCAAAATATTCTCTTTATATCCGAATCAGCGCAACTTAAATTATTTAATAATTGTGTAGGGACTCTAGTCGTCTCATCACGGATATTGTAGTTCCTGTTGCTAATGTTAGGAGAGCGTTGTCCTAGGTTAAGTTAGTTTGAAAGCAATCCATAATCATTCATCTTTTGTATACAACATTAATTCTTAGTACTGCGTCTTACTAACCGTTCGGGTGATATGCTTATTCAACTTTAGATGTATCTAACGCCCACACTGGTGTTCACACGGTGCGAGGCTAAATAAACTAGGCTGCCTTTGAGGGGGAGGTCCAGTTTCGAATATCAGTCGGATGTAGGGCCTACTAGGCTTAGTTTTATAAATGAATGGTTTTCCTCCTACTCTCTCCACGCTAGTGCGGGTTAAACTCATATAATTTACCTTTACAGTCCCTACTTCTTAGAATAAGTCGTTCATTTTTATTCACATCACGTCTAACTACCAGTCCAGGCTATCCGCCTTTATTTATACTAGTACGGTAAGGATACAGTAAGTACAATTTAGAGGAAATACACGTACATTTGCGTGGAGGGTGAGTTATATACTTCAGTACACCCGGCTGGAATTCAAACCCTGACCTCCCTATAAGAGGCAAACCAGACCATGCTAGCTTAACGCTTAGCCCGTGTGCCCCCCAAATCTAGTTAAGTCGTTAGTAACGTTGGTGCTAAGCGTACAACTACTATAATAATGTCACAAATAATAATCCCTCTTTCATCACAAAAATACCGGCCTTTAAATATTAAAAATAAATTGTACGGAACTTCACACTGACTTTCTCACTCCATTGCATATAAATGGAGATATTTACTCAAAACTCGTTATATATGTGAAACAGAATAATATACACTAGCAAACCCGAGCAAAAATTACGCTATACTTATGTAAAACATTTTTTGACTCCCGGCTTTAAATTTCGTGATTTTATTTTTAAGGAATTAGAAGTCCTCATTTGTATACTTGGATCAATAAAAAACAGGTCACTATTGGGTCCATAAGGGTCAACACTTCGTATTAAAACTTCTACTTCCGGTTAAAATTTTAGGTATTTTATTAGGGGTTGCACAGCTTCAGGTCATCGCATTGCTATTAAATTCCTCATTTATAAATTTAACCAATAAAATAGGTAAATATTGAATATTGATCCTAAAATGATAGAGTTAGATCATTGCTGTACAAACATTTCCCCTAAGAGGTTAAAGGAAAAAGATCAACTTTTTGATAGGCTTACTTAATGGCATTATAGAGATCATTGCGTTAAAATTTAAGTAATATATCTGTACAACTAACGCTCACAAAATTATATGAATATATTTGCCAATATCTCAGAAACTATTGGTTTTATAAAAATTTATTTCAAACAAGTTTTTTTATTTTTAATAATATTACCATTTTTCAATGATAAGTTATTTAGTATCTCAAATAGTTGCGGAGATGTGGAAATTTCCGCTTCTGTAAGGTACTCTAAACGTCATTTCCATGGGAAAATGAAAATAGTTATTTTATTTATAATCTTAATCAACGCCTAGATACGAACTTTAATCAAAATTGTTCATGCCGATTTTGAGAAAATCGAATTTTTCTCTTTTCATCCTTTAGTAAACTACTCTTAATTTTAGAGTTAGACAGACACACACTAAGACGACATTGCAAAAACCACTTTTTAGGGTTCAGGGGTTCATGAAATGTCAACATCCATCAACATCTCGGGTTAGATTTTTTCGACGGTCGCAATACTTTACCCTGAGTGTTCGAAAAGTAAAAAAAAAAACAAAAAAACATAAATATATTAGCGTATAGCTTGAAAACTATTGGTTTTATAAAATATATATTTCAAATACAAGATTTTTAATATAAATAGACCTACATATTTGCAACGATAAGTAATCTCATCTCTCAAAGAGCTTTGGAGATGTGATAAAAATTTAGAATTTACGCATTTGTACGGAACCCTTAAAGTCATTTTGACGAAAAATTGAGGGTAGCCATTTTGTATGAAATATTGATCAATGCTTAGAAATTTAATTTAATCAAAATCTTTAAAGTTGATTTTGATTAAATCGGTTTGTTCTCTTTTAACGCTTATGAAACTACCCTTAATTTTAGGGTTGGATATCCAATTTCAAAAAACCCTCGTGGCAACCCTATGAAAACCCTAGATATCAAGTTCTAGCCCAATCGGTAAAATAGTTTAGATTCTAGCCCGAGGTACAGACAGATGGACAGACAGACGGCAGTGCGAAAACAACTTTTTCGGATTTGGGGGATCATGGATACGTCGACATCCATCAAAATCTTGAGCTCGATTTTTTGACGATCACAATACTTTCTCTACCTGTAAGGTGGTGAGAAAGTAAAAACAAGACCACCTTAGAAGGTATTCTTCATAATATAAATATATTATATATTTTTTTAACTAGGGTGTAACACCATTTGGGAAGATCTAGACGCAGATGGGAGGATAACATTATAATTTACCTGAAAGAGATAGGGTGTAATAAGGTGAACTGGATATAACTAGCTCAAGATAAGTATATATATATAGGTGGTATATGGTGGTATAATTTTTATAAGCGCAGCACTGAATTTTCGAGTCCCCAGTGCCAGTGAGTAAGCAAGCTTGTATGTAAAAATATAAAAGACGAAGGAAGTATTATGAGCTCAATCAACTTGTTTATGTTGAATGTAGATTGCGCCATAACTGTTGTTATATCACCGTGACTGAGATAAATAATCATTCCTGTAATTAATCCATTTATTGTTATTGTGCGAGATACAGAACAAGAAGCAAGATGGTAATAAAACTTTATACGCATGCGCGAGTGCACAACCCAACAATAAACACGAATCACCGGGAAAATAGTTCCTCTTTACAGCGTCCTCCCCTTGTTTTAGAACAGAAGCAATATTAGTTTTACTATACTGATTCCCAAGATGCAATTTATTACTATGATTACTGCTCTCTATTGCAATTTGCAAGTGCTTTTTAATTCGGTATTCATGAAGGAACTTAAAACACAGCTAGCATTGGTAGGCACGAGGTCTAAAAATGTCAAGGTCACTTAGCTTTGTTACTATGCAATGGGAAGGTTGGGATGCGAATTCTGGATAGGTGTATTAAATATGTTTGTTTTTTCCTAAATGGTTTTTTCACTCTCACTTCACTCAAATACTAGTACATTTCCTCTTTAATTTACCTTCCTCCCCTATAGAGCAGTGGCGTGGGTAAAATATTTATGTAGTTATGTAAATATGTATATTAGCATAGCCCGAACATAGAGAAAGAGGCAGAGTAAAAAATACAAAGAGTAGAATAAAATACCCGTTTATGTGGGTTGTTAGCGATAGGTGGGTGGGTGANTGGGTAGGTAGGTTTAGCTAGCCGTCCGGGTTGTCATAATTTGTACATTAATGGGGTGAGAATGAGAGAAAGGTTGAATTAAGAGTAAGTATACTCGCATTTGCGTGGAGGGAGAGTGTAAAAGCGTTTAGGGAAAACAAGCGCGAGTAGACCCAGCCAGGATCAAGAGCCATGACCTTCCCTCGTCATCGTAAATCCAGATAAGACGAGAGTGACTTTTATATACGCATGCCCACTTGTAGGCCTATGTATCATATCACATTAGAAACTATGATAGCTATAGGTAGAACCCTTAACTAATAGGTAATTCTTATTCTTAAGTTAACAACCCGAAACTAGCTTCGGTAGCCGTGTGGTCTAACGCGCTACTATCGCAGTAGACTAGACTACCGATGACGCAGAGATGGAGGTTTGACACTGTCGGGTGAACGGAGGTTTTTTCAAAAATGGTTTTCCACTCTCCCTTCACTCAAATGTGGGTACCCTTCCTCTAAATTTAGCCTTCATAATCCCTAAAACCAAGAGCATAATAATACATAATCGTATAACCCGAACGGGTAGTAAAACGAGGAGATAAAAAAGTCCCGAAGGTTGGTTTGATGTGATTTCTATCCATTAGGAGCTGAGCATGCATTCATCCCTTCGGCTGGTTAGTGCTGCCCGCACCATCTGGTAGAAATCCAATTTTCTATGGGAGTTCAGGTAGAATGGCAATTTTCCATTGCCTTCCACAGTGAATTTCTATGAGTGAGCTAAAAAGGGCGTAACAATTTTGCTGGAAAGATATTTTCACATACCACAATCAATGTGGGACCAACGACTTTACTTTAACTCCGAAGGAAGTTGTCTATGGATTTTTAACGCTCAAGGAAATTCCGTCAACCTCAGCTGGGTTTGAACCCACGAGGATCGGGTCCTGAAGCGAGCACTTTACCCTAAGACCACCAAGGTCAAAATTAAGTCATTAAGGTTATAAATTTACTTTCATATTTTCGTACTACCATTCATGCTTTCTGCAGCTGTTCCTTTTGATGGATCTTATTAATTTGGACAGAAGTTAGATATGCCTAAACTTGGTGATATTTTGTCAAGGCTACTCTACTCCACATTGGTTGTTTAATCTTTTATGGTGGTCCGACTATAGTTAAAATAGTATATTTCTACCTCAAAGTTGCTCTAAGTTTGTTGAACCGCATTTGAGATCCATGCTAGTGGCCACGTATATAAGGACGTACGATTTTCTAGCATAATTTGTCAGTGATGTAAAGGCCAGAGTTCCATTCCGGTCTGGTGTATTGTTGGTGTGGAGTGGAGGTGTCGTTCCTACTTTATTATTTTAACTTCGGCTCGCACATCCTACCTCTATTGTAGATGATTAATACAACATTTAATCAAAAGCTCACGATCCCTGCCTTTTGTTCTAAGATTAATGTAAGTTCATACTAATAAATGGCAGGTAGACTTACAGTATCCGTACGTTACGAAGTCCCTCGAAGTCCGCCTCGAAGATGACGGTGATGTTGTTGCCTTGGAGGTCCCTGAAACAAAGGTGTAAACAATTAATTCATATAATTATGTTGAACATTGATACAAGGTTCACATACATCAAGAGAAGTGCACCATATAGAATATTAGGGGGTAAACAATACAACCTATTTAGTGAGTAGCAGTTATAAAAAGGAAGGAGGAGGACTCAGATTACAGGAGTTGGAGAAGAGGAATTTCAAGATGGCGTGTTACTTGAGACGTGAATGCTCCAAATACACGACATCGTAAAGAAAGGCTTTTATTTCATTAGAAAGTCTCTCTTCTATTCCTTGAAATTTACCCTCTTGATCGTAGCTAATTAGATTAACAGTTAGTCTAAGCTTTAAATATTCTTGCAAAGCTAAATAAAATCGAATTGAAAAAGTCACGTGACCAGCACTGGTGAACAAAGGTGTCATTCTTGTCTAGTCTGGTTTGTCGGTGACAGGGAGATTTGAGTTGGTGGTCGGTCAGCAATTGTTCTCCCACCAAGATTAGGTATTGAAAAATATTTAAGATTGTATAAAAACACTTCCATGTGTTTTTCACAAATATTTATCTTTTTTAGGACTCTTTTCTACGATTATTACACTGTACAAGTGGCTAAAAAGAACTATTTTGTTGCATAATATTATATGTCACGTGTGTGTTTTCCCACTACTGATAGGCTCGGACAGGTTGAAGAAGGAGGCTAACAGTTCGATTACAACCGGCTGGTGAAAATTGGATTTTTAAATTGTGATTTTACTTAATCTATTAGCGAATGCTAGAATAGGTACCTAATTCGTCCTTGCAATTTATTACCCATCTATTATATAGTTTGCTTAATTTTCTAATAACCAAACCGATTTAATATTAATATTGAATAACATACATATTCATTTATTGACACATTTATTTAATTTAAAACAACAATTGAAACATTTCAAAAGTTTGCCTGAGTTTAGAAAGTAATTATAAAATTCAGCTTTGACTTATTTCCTTCATACGTACATAAAATGTTTCGGGCACTCTATTATTATTAATTATTATTGTTATTATTATTAATATTAGTAGTAGTAGTAATAGTTGTACTAGTAGTAGTAATAGTATTATTATTGGTAGTTTATATATTCTAGTAGCTCCTTACAAATATATAATCCTTGACCTATATTCAAACTTTGGAAACGTTGAGCATAACTTGAATTTTTGCACCACGTCTTACTACCCAAACGGGCTTTAAACATTTAACTTCACTGGTGAGATAGGGAGTAGGAAATAATAATTGAGAATAAATGTAGCTCCATTTTCGTGGAGGAAGAGTGGGGAACCATTTAGTAAAGAAAATACTCTCAGTAAATCCGGACGGGATTCAAACCCTGCCTTCTCGATCACAGTCAAACCAGAATAGACGTAATTGACGTTTAATCTTCATGAAAACAAACGTGGGTTTCTATAAATACAATTAAATTTGAGATATTATAATTATTTTTACTATTGAAGGATGTAATTCCATTCTCTTTAGCGTGAACCTTAACGATTTTTTTTAACAAAATCAATTTTAACTATAAAAGACCTAGCCAATTGACGTTTCAACAAATGCATTCTCTTCCAATTTTGTCAACCTTGGGTCCTTGCCCATAAGCCCTTTCTGCCAGCTGTCATAATAGTTTCTACTATGTCTCAATACTGACAGACCTGAATACTACCACTGAACATAATGTTCAGCTTGTTTGATTCAACCTTTATTTTACTTGGTAGCCCAATCCTTATATTTGGATAAAGAATGGTTAGAAAGGTGGGCTCTAAGGCATTGGAATTCAACCTGAGGTGCAAATCCCCTCAGGGGTACACAATGACATCTTAAGGGGCATGTTAACTTTAATATATGTTTCTCATTTAAAACTTATGATCTAATACATTATTTTGGAATGTATATGATAGAATATGTATAAATCACACTAAGCATCAACAACTTTGAGGGTAAAAAGTTAAAGAGAAATTATTTCTGGGGGTACGCGAACCAAAAAATGTTGGAATATCACTGCTCAAGGCGCTGATTTATCTGTCAACACCTTTGTGTAGGGTTGACTGAGAAATAGAGATTGGTAAATCTTAAATATACGTCTCCTACTACCGTTTATTAGGATCTATTCGAACAACCATTGACTGGACTCGTAAAAAAATAAATTAAAAATAAAAATTGGGGCGTCGGACAGAAAGTATCTTGATCAGATCTGAAAAAAAAAAAACTTAAAATCCAGGTCCGAACGCCTATTTATCTCAATCTGGCTTGTTTTCAAGTGCTATTTTTCAATAAATCGAGAGAAGAAGCTGGGTACATATGTAATGATCCTCCTACCTGTATATAGTAGTCATTCTTCTAATAACGAGCCTACAGACCTACAGGCGCTACAATGATTGCTTGTAATGACCAACCGAGCCACCCAAGTTGCCACAATTTAACTACATACATGGGCCAGGGCCTTATTACACTAACTACATCCACACGGACCTTATTAGAAAAACTTTAATTTGGGGGGGGAGGGGGATATAAACCCCTTCCTCGATTCTCTTCATTCTAAAACATGCCTAATAAGTGAATATTTTATCGTGACCTCCCACTTATTCCAGTCTGTCTAATTGTGGCTCGATGATGTTTTCTGAAGATGAAATCAATTAGTCGTCGTAGAAAATCACTCAACCATTACCAAAGATTAGTTTGGTAAAACGGTAGCCCTAATTTTAGAAGAAAAAATGTATGTATATATATTGTATAAAGACCGCCTCTGTAGTATAATGGTCAGAGTTTCTAACTACAGATCCAGAGGTCCCAGGATGGATTCCCGATGCTTACAGATTTTCTGTGAAGCAGTGGGCTGGAACGGGGTAAGCCCAGCCTCATGAGGACAAATAATGAGGAACTAATTGAACTAAAAGCCAGTGGTTCCGATCCAAAAAACTGAGATTAACGGCCGTAGAGTTCGTTATGCTAACGACAGGCTCTATCCGCAGAAATTTGCATTATCTTCGCCAACTGGCGGTGGCCGCTTGGACGGTATGGCTCGATTAGAGGCTGACACCAGGAGCTATATATATATTCAAAAATATACCGGAGATGTCCATAAACTAAATTTATTCATCAGTTGGATTTTACGCAATTTTCAAGTTTATCACTTTATTTTGGCAATGGGTTTGACTACCCGTTCAGGTTATCGGCGTACACATTAATGAGATATGTAGCATTTTATAGGGAATTCACCAGCATTCACGTGAATGAAGAGTAAAAAAAACATTTTGGGAAACTAATATCATCATACCCATCTGGGCTTCGAACCCCAATCTCCCTTAACCAGAAAACCAGAACTGACGGGGTTTACGCCTTATCCCGCGTGCCTACCGATAAAAGTGAGTTAATTTGATGATGATGTGTTTATATTATGCTAATTAAAATAAATTCCATCAAACATATGAATAGTGAAGAGCTGTTACCCTTCATTTTGAGTTATTCTAACTCAAACTATGTATACAGCACATTACACAAAATAAATGTTTATATAAAACCAACCTATTCTAAAATATGAATTTGGTTAGAACACATTTAACCTGACGAAATTGTTTGGAAAAAATTTAAAATGTTGAGCTATACCATCCATATTACAAGCTGTTGTATTTTAAATTCAATGTTTCTTGTAGCTCAATATTTCAAGTCAAAGATTTTTCAAGTTCCAAACAAGATGACTTGTAGTTTTTGAAATATCTATTTCATTTAGCTCGGTAAATATGAGAAACAGACACGAAATATATGAGAGGCTATGTAACTTGTGCGTGTGTGAGGGCGGTGAGTGTGTGTGTGTGTATGTGTGTGTGTGTATGTGTGTGCGCGCGCGCACATCTTAATAGCCTTTCAGGCTTTCCGCATCTTAAACTAAAGGAATAAGGATGATGAAGCTATAATTTAGAATAAATGTATACGCATTTTCGTGGAAATAAAGGTGTATAGCATTTAGGAATAGATACCCGAAGTACAAGAGACCGGAACTCAAACCCCGATCTCCTCATAGTCAGCAATTCAATTTATTGCTAGAGTGACGCCTTTGATCATGCAACTACCGAACCTGGTGTCTATGTAACAAATTGGAGCTAAGAATTATTATCTCTGTATACGATCATAACATTAAAAAAACAGTTTTATAAATGAATTCAGGTAAAATTTGTCAACGTTAACTTGGACCTTTTTTGACACCTCAAATAGTGCTTCTGCATTCATACGCTTTGTGAACATGTTTTGCCAATTTTTTATTTAATTCCGTTTACATCAGTTATCAAAGTTGAAAGGAATATCTACGAAGTAGAGTGATACGGATGGAGTTGTTTTTAGATATTTTTCAACCATCAATATAAAAAATATACATGGGAATAAAGGTAGTAAAAATGTAAATTTACAAATCAAATTGACCATATAAACATATATTTAATAACAAAAACCGTAATATAAATTTAAAAAATACTATTTAGTTTACCACTCTTCCTCCCGTATAATGCGGGTACATTTTATCTAAATTATACATTTCCCCCCCTTCCTACTCAAACCATCGTAGATCTATGGAAAGCCCGGACGGGTATTAAGACATAGACCACAATAAAAACAAACGACATCTTCCCTGGTGAGGTTTTCACCAACTGCCAGGGGCAGTGACTTAACAAGCTCCATTTGTGTACGGAGAGGTTTAATTAAGTAAATGTTGTAAACCAAGAATTGCCGCTAATCAATCCCCCTCTCCCCCGCCTACACACGACTCTCGTTTGGTGGGTGGATAAAGAGAAAGGGGGGGGCAGTGAGCCGGAAGTGATCAGTGGTCACCTCAGGGGTCCGGGAGGGGGGGATAGGGAGAGATAAGGTGGGTGGCCATGGATTAAAAAAAAAATCAATTACTATCTCCGTGGTACAAGTGAAGGCCGCCCTGATTGGACACGAGCAAGGGCTACGGCTTCTCTCTCTCTCTCTCTAACTATTTAATTGGCTTCTGTATCGCTCATTCACTCACTCACTCACTCACTCAGGGAGCGATCAACTGATTCGTACACTGGCCTCAACAAAAGTCGGTTACGCTAACCCTTACGGTAATGAGGCCTCAAACACACTCAGGAACATTCAGGAACTATGCGCTGACCAACCAACTTTGTATATATATAAATATACAGCATATGTAATATATATTTATATATTAATGAAATTATTATTATTGTATATATATATATAATTTTTAACTAGCACTATTATTATTATTATTATTATTATTATTATTATTATTATTATTAAAGGAAAATTTAAATTTAAATTTTAAATTATGTTGCACTCCACACCTTACTTCTCGTCCGGGATATCCACATTTAATTACACTAATTAGGCGGGAATAGGGAAGGTAGACAGATGTAAGGGGAAGCATCCCCGCATTTGCGTGATGAGTGTCAAGAGTGGAAAATTCTTCCCACCCTCAGTACAACTGTCTGGGATTCGTGCCCTGACCAGCCCCGGGTACCAGCTAACCACACCAGATAAAGTGAATGCCTTGCTCACGTGCAAATTCACGTGGATATTATTACTTTGGGTATTTAACGTGCATTTTCTGAACGAAGAGAACGATTATTTGAATAGAGAGTGACTAAACGGTGAACGCATATAAGAATATTATAGGTATGAAAGGTGCTTTTATGAATATAGAAAGAAGTGTATGCGTAAATTACCAGGACTGTGGAGTCAGTACGCCAAATCTTCCACTACGACTCCTTAATAAATGGCTAAATTAAATTAATTAGTAATAGCAAATTAACTGCAGTAAAATGCTCCAACAAAAATTACTTCACGGGAAGATTAGTTGGCATTGTGAATGTATATTTAAATAAATCTGTCAATCCGAATTACAATTATTGTTTCTAAGGAATTAAAAATATAAAATTAAAATGATTTAATATCATAACAATATTTTTATTTTGAAACCGGAGTCGTATCCCTGGTAATACTGAGACCTGGCAATAATTTATCTGGGATTGATATCGGAAAGAGATTAAAAAGTTATTTAATTTTGTGACTAGTAGCTTGTATAGAATATAACTAACTACACACTATAAACAATATTTTCCCTCCGCTGCAAGGGTGGCCTATGTTCACAGGAGATAGAGAGATAATAGTCTCGCGGGCTATGACGATAAAATATTTGTCACCGCAGTGTTGGTAGCACCGAGAAGGGAAGTGATAATAATGGCAGCCATATGATTGGTTGGGCATCGCCTCTCTTTCCCGCCCTGACTGAACAAGCGTGCATAAATGTCCTGTGTGGAGCTCCACTAAGCGCTTCTGAAATGAGACTTGAATTACAAAATAGAAAAAGCGCTCCTGCGATGGGTTCCTGTCGCTGTTGAAAGAAAAATCATGTACTACTTTATAATTTTTTATTTTTTTATTAAAACAAATGATAGACAGGTTTTTAATTAAACACCCACTATGAAACTTTTATAAAAGTCTAGTCCTAGTTTGAACACAGTAGCCCAGTATTTAGATTTCATGAAACGTAGCTGACAGGAGAAGTTTTAGGAATGTTGAAGTACAATTAGTTCCCGTTTCACTAAATGTTAAGGTTCATTTTATTACCACACTATTTTACTGTATTACTCGTATTGTAGTTCATAAGGCGTGAATTATTCATACAATGGCCTATATCAGCTCACTACATATATATTATTTATACATATGCACATTTTTATGTTATACTAACCTAATACTATACCTCCAACAATAGCACCAAAAATATATACCATTTTGATAGCCGCATGGTTTAAGGCGTTATTCTCGCAGTATACTAAAGTATACTGTCGATGACGGGGAAATCGAGGTTTGAATCTCGGTTGGGTGTACTGAAGGTAGTTTTCCCACTCTCCCTCCACAAAAATACGGGTACAATTTATCTAAATATAACGTTCCTAATCCCTAAAAACATTATCGTAATTAGTACATAGGCGTATAACCCTGATCGGTAGTAAGACGCAGTGCTAAAAGAAACAAAAAATGCACCAGAAATTGAAGGGCTTGTGGTAATATGCAATAACACAAAAACAAGGGCAGATATAATTATTATTTAACTATATTCCTACACACTTCCTTAGATAGAACAGCAAAAATTAGGGGGTAAAATTAATGAATTAAGCTTGCGAATTATTGTTTTTTTTATATTAAATCTTATATCCCAGAGCTACTATTTCGTGGTATAATATAATATTATTATTGCTTTATTATAATATCTGGTTAACAGTACGGGTACATACATAGGCGTACACTCAAAGATTAAGTGAGTTTATAAGTTGTGGTATTCCAATAGTATACATTTGGGTGCTATAGTTAAGTATGTAGCATTAGAAGTACTGTTCTAGGTTGTTAGATGGTATGTGCTTAGAAAATACACGTCAGATACTACAGTTAAAATCATGTAGGTAGGCTATGTAGCCTACAAACTAAGTTTTAACAAATGCTGTTATTCATTTGTTCCATAATTAACAATCAGCCAACTAAACTATCCAATCTAGAGTAGAGTAATAAAACACCTCACTCTTGGAAAGATGTATGAAAATCTCGTTGGACAATATAAAAAAACAACAGTGCACTCGAACGAGTTTCATGCTCCATCCGCTCGGATCAAAGTCAATCATACAAATGACCATTGCTTATTACCGTGGTTGAGTGGTTAGAGTAATTGACGACAGCTATAGGTAGACCACCGCCGGCGCTCAGAGTGACTTTAGTATTTCTGTTCGTGTTTATGTGGTTTCTCGTCTGTTTGTTTGTGCGTTTGCAGGGCTCTCTGTTTGCGGATTTATGTGAAATAAAACGAACATTTGAGAAACTGGAAGGTAAATCATCAGGAAAATGTACACGATGGAGAAAATGTCCATTCCTGATTTTTATATTACATAAAATTCACCATTTCTGGACTAATATCCGCCATCAGAATGGACAACGTCCCAAACATGTCACAAAAATGAAAGTAAAAATCCTAAAAGAAGTCCACGATTTAATTTGATATACTACCATTACTGATTCAATTACTTTCAGTCATTTTAACTATCAGGAAACGTCTCTACAGCCGGAGTGGTCTCCATTCCTAGTTAATTGATGTTTGTATAGCTTCTTGCTACAAGTGATAAACACAACTTAAACACACTCAATCAATCTCTTAACAAGAGATGATTAAAAAAATCTTAGATGGAATAACCCTTCACCTCTTTTTAACATTAGTGCACTCGGTATTTCTTTCCAAGTGAGGAGAGCGTTGGGTTTATTAAAATGATTACTGACGGTGGGATGTAAAGAGACGCGAGAAAAGGCCAGTGTTTTTGCACTTTTTATGGCAAAACATTTTCTTTATCAAAATAAATAAAATATCGCTCTAGTACAAATATAGAGCTTAATTTTCTTCACATGTTGATATCAACAGTTACTGAATATCTGTCATTAGCATTAAATGAAGAGAAAAAGTTTTCATTAAATTCCAAAATAACTTTGATAGATATTCATAAAATTTTGAGGTCACCATGTGAAGAAAATTAAATTCTATGTTTGTATTGGAATAATATTTTATTTATTTTGGCCAAGAAATTCCATCCCACCTTAAGGCGTCTATATGTATACTCTATAAACTACAGATTTAATGCCAAAATACAAAAAAATAAAACAGTTACTAGCTTTTGTTTGGCTCATTTTGCGAGCTGCACTTAAGGTTGGATGGAAGAATACGTGAGTCAAGGTCCATATTTTTCAGTTTTTATGGCAAAGAAAATATTTATTCAGGAGGAATAAAATATTAATTTAATATATACATTTATAATTTTATAAATTTGGTAATCTCAACAGTTTTTGAATACATGTCAGAGTAATTGCCTAATTTGACCATTACTTTTTCACTTCATTTAAATAATGCATGCTCTAATGTCACAATATACGTTATTAATATTCAAGGACTGTTAAGATGCCATATTTAGAAAGTTAAAATAAAGGTGTCTACTAAAGCATTATTTTAGCTATTTTGACAAAAAACAAAGTTTGTTATGATAAAAACGGCAAAAAAAACAAACAGACCTTGACTCACGTTTTGTTTCTCAAGTCACTTTTAGTGACAAAAACAAATGACCTTATCTCCACTTGGCTTATAGGTTGGTTGGAAAACCTACCCAACGAAGGATAACTTGCCACCATTTCTGCCCACACACCAGAAAACTAGATAGAGTGTTATTCGAGAAACATTTCAATTTCAACCTTTACGGTTCTCATATGTACGTCGCCTTCTCGCTTTGACGTTTGATTCAGTCTTGCTACACACGCCACATATTAAAAAAAAAAATACAGCTGACCTTTGTTGATCTTCAGCTTCGTGTGTTCATCTGACAACTTAGTGGGTTACACTTCGCTTGGGTTCTATATCAGGTTTGTGTAACTTATTAACTTTACTTTATTATATTATTATTATTATTACTATTTCTAAATGAATTAAAAAATATATATATATATAAAAAAAATATATATATATATATAGTGAACTCGGCACTAGCTCTATATTTCCAGAATTTGTTTTTTACTATAAAAAATGTTTCAGCCGCCTTGGGTTGCTTAATGTTTACCTACTAAAGAAAAATTTATTTTCTTGTTTTTTGTCCTTAGTTTAGTTTTTAAAACTATTTTATTGGAAATATTCTACACTGTTCTTTCTAACGATGTATATAATGTGTTATTTTATTTAGTAGCTTTTGCGCACTCTTGTATTTTTCAGTACCAGCCTGTTAAAGTTATTTGGACTGTTGGCTAGCTTTTAAACACATGAAAATAGAACATTTATATTATTATTGTTATTATTATTATTACTAGTAGTAGTAGCAGTAGTTGTGGTAATAGTGCTTTATTAGCTACTTACCATTCAGCGTTTGAACTTAATTTTCACATTAAGTTTCAAAAACTTACAACACAGATCAGTACAAAATATAACTGTTTAAAGAGCGATTTTGAAACATATTATCGGAATTCATAATTTTATTACATATATTAAATAATAAATTAAGATTTGCAATTTTTCGGTAGCCAATTTGATTTAAAATGATCCGATTGCTTTTTATAACTTTAAACCCACACATTGTACTATTTCAATCCGCTATTCGTAATCAATGATCCTTTTTGCGTCTTACTATCCGTCTGCGCTATCCACATATTTACAATAGTGGGCTAGTGATGAGGAGGGTAGTATTTAAGAAAAATAATCTATCAGCATTTGCGTGAGTGGGAAATAATTTAGGGAAAAACACCTCAGTATACCTGTAACGGTATTCTAGCCCCGACCTGCCCAACATTGTAAAACCATATAAGGCCAACTAATACCTTTAAACTCGCACCCACCAGAGCGGGATGTTAAAGCTTAAATTAAAAAAACACACAGCATATTACTAAAGTCTGTTCAGCGTAGGAATTGTTTTCTGAAAGGCCTTTTTTCCTACTAAAAATCTATTATATAGTATGATATTGGTAGAAAAAAAGACCTTTCAGAGAGTAATTCCTACCGTGAATGGAGTATAAATAGAATGTTATTAATGTTATTATAAATTATTCCCCAAACCAGGATGGAAACTATGATCGTGATGTGTTTTCACTCCACGTCCAAGCCACATGGGCGAGCAAGTAGATAGCTACCCTCAGGATTCTTACCTCGCCTTTCTTGTCACCGACAAACCAGACCATATGAGCTTGATGTCCGCGTGCCCAACAATAAGGGTGAGGACCGTGCTGATGTAATTTCCATTGTGGCTTATGCGTTAGATATTTCATGACAGTAGCCGTCACATTTTCAGAACAAGTTTCTATAACGAATTAAATATGATAAAAAAAGCCTACTTGTGCAGGGCATAAAGTTTGATTCGTGCTTCCCACGACTTTTGCTATTTGTAAGAATATTCTCCTCTTGGTTGTCTGATATTATTTTGTTTCCGCAGGACTTTGTTATGTTCAAACTTTTACCTGTTAAACCGTAACTATCGTCGATTTTTTATTAATAAGCTAGCATATTAACTTGCGATGTTTCTTAGGATTAATTAACTAAACTGGAGTAATATATCAATAACTCAATCGGTGACCTGGTGGTCTAGGGGTAAGGTGTCAGACTTCTGTGCTGAGGTCCAGGGTTCAATCCCAGGTCCCGGCACAGATTTATCTGATTTCCAAACCCTTCCTTCACCTCTGAAAAGACGTGTATTAATCACAACTTGTGAATGTGAGAAATGCCAGGCCTCCACCGTGGTTCGGAAAGGTCCTCCATTTCATCTCACAATCACCCTACCATTTCACATTAGCGTAAGTGCGTATAACCCGAACGGTTAGTAAGACGCGGTGCCAATAATAATAATAACTCAATCGATTGAGAGTATTTATTTCAAGTTGCAATGACTACATTTAAGGTGAACTGGGTCACCTATTGCATGGGACAATTGTGTCCCTAAACTGCTGAGCTGTCCTGCTCCAAACATGATAAAGATATTTAAATAAAGTATTTATTATTGACGCTTGATACACTTGTCAAATCTACTCCAATCAAAGCCTTTGCTTGGTCCCTGGTCCCTGTGAAGGTAATTATCGATGTCTCATATACACTTCCTGGGATCACCCAAGACTTACATGTTTATACTAACATTGTGTTTGTCTAAAAAATTTTTAATTCAATTAAGTTAATGAAATTGTATTGAAATCATGACAAATATAATGAGATAATTAGTGCATCAGTTACGATGAGAAATCTCACGGTATTTTAGAAAATTGTTTGTTTGTATATCAAATAAAACTTGAGGAAAAATCCTAGACCAATTTGTCAGATTTTTAAAATAATAAATCAAACTAGACAAGATATGAAAATTAAAAATATTTTTTTCTAATAAAACAACTATTTTCAAAATAAAGGCATTTTGTTTTTGGTTTGTTCGAAAAATAAGACATTCATTTTTCAATGTGGTAATATTAGAATACTTGTAGGCCTAATTTCACTGTGCATGTGTTTGTACACTCCACTTACCTTTAAAGGTTATTTACTTGACTGATTACATTATGGCCTTATCTCATATAGTACACCACAGTAGAATCATTCATGTAAGAAAAGTTTGCTACCTTTTAAGGTATATGCAGGATACTTTAACATTGACATTAAACACAACCTGCGCTATCTTCAAACTACGGAGAGGTTTTCATGATTGCTGCCCAATTGTACTCATCGCAATCATGATAAATGGTCGTTAACGCGGAACTAGGTTATTTTTAAATTGATTTGGTTAACTTAAAAAAGAGCGCATTTCACGGCACATTATCTGGGATACCGGTATTTGAAACACGATTACGCTCGAACCAGAAATAGCATCAACGTGCTTGCGACTTTTTACATTATTCATTTGACAACGGCGGATTTGGTTTTAGAATTTTTTTGTTGTTGTTTTAAAATCATTATTTTTTTCGTATTTTTTTTTTAAATATGTTAAAATTATTTCCCTGCTCTCAATCCCACAATTATAATGTAGATCTACACGTAGTGGGAGGGTGAGACACTATTTAGGGAAAAAAAAAGAACTTTTAGTTCGACCAACCTATAGTCAAAGCCCAACCTCCACATCACTAGATAATCACCGTCCCCGTGGTTTAGCAATCAGTGCACCTGGCTACGAACCTAAGGATCCCAGGTTCACTTCCCAGCTGGTACCTTGAATATTTTTCTCTTAAGGGAAATTATCCCAACAGTCACCACCGGTCGATAAATTAGGTTTAATAATCCCACTGGCTTACACCTTATTACGTTACGGTAATATAGAGATATAATTGGTTATTATAGCCTCGTAATCGAGCGCCAATTATTACGATATTTTACTTGAATAAATACAACTGTTAATGTTGCACACGGTTTATTGGAGTGATTTTATCTTCGGTACAAAGATATTATGTAAAATTATACAATTTTACTTGAACTACAGATTATTTTCTGTGTATTATTTGTATTTAAGTTAGTAGTACTGTCGTGATATTACACGTTCTCTAGGTTTATGTCGCCGGCACACTGTGTGTTCATACGCACACACAGCTTATATATGACCTACCCCTTGCCCCTTGGACCTCTCGTGACCAGTGTCAAAACCAACAAATCGAAAGCGTCCCTGCGACAGGTGTCACGAAGGCTAGCTTCCTATTGGGTATAGGAAACTAACGTCTCTTGCTTGTTTGGTAAATACTACGGAGTTAAATTTTAAAATAAAAAAATAAGTTTTAATGGTGCAATACTTCTACATTATTTCTGAAAAGTGCGTGATTCTTCATAGATGAAGTCTTGAAAGGATAATTTACATACAATTTATTGAAGAAAAATACCTTCATCCATGACTTTTTAAATATATGAGATCGGTCCAAATCAGTATCATTACAACCTCCATATTCAATATAATTACGTCATCTCATTGCGGATACGTGTAAACAACTTCCATAGCTGTATCGTGGGCAAAGCTCTTTACCACCAGAGTGGCAAATAGTCTACATAAAAACGACAGAACTGGCTCTCAGGTCCTTATTGGTCAGTAATTAATACCATACACTAAAAAAAAATAATCGGGAGGCACCGAATTGATGTTTAGTCCATGTGCCTACTGATGTGGGTCATGTGAAAAAAGAAGTGCATCCTAACACGAGCCACCATTCGAGCCCCTCCTAGGATCATGTCAGAATTCTGTTCTAGTCTAGACCCCAAACCTATCCATCCACTTGATCCTGTGAAAGGTCTTGTAACAATCTCCTTGTCCCTGCGGCGGGAAAGTAATCTAGACCCCATCTCTCTCCGTGAGAAGAAGGCAAGATGGCAGAAGAGAAGAAGAGCTAGCAGCCTCTCAGCGTTCTATTCTTCGCCAACAATAAACAGAGATTACTTTGCAGGTGAGTAATTTAAATTTAACAAGCGCGAGAGTAAGCCTGGCCGGGCCGAGAACTGAAAGTCAAGGTCACTGGCCCGGCCCCTCTTGTGACGTCACGACCCACCTGTTCCACACTTCCACTACCTTGTACGCTCTGGTTCATCGCAGTCGTAGCCCCTTTTATCATTGAGATATGCCTTTACCTGCATAGGTAAACAAAGGCATCTGGTTTACTCCTGTCAAATATTACTGCAAATTTATACTTTTAAAAATTGTTTTTAGAAGGGTTAGCAAGTATCATTCACTTGAGGGAAAGCTGTTCGTGCTAATTTTTAAATTCCTCTCAAATTCTTTGGTCACGAGCATTCCCTCCCTTCACTATAACTACTCTACAACGAGTAGTTCAGTCTGATAGGCTGCTTGTTTAAAACCCTCCAAATTCCCTTTTCTTTTATCATCGCATCTTACTACCTGTTCAGAGTATACGATTATGTACTAACTACGCTAATATGCTAAGAATGAGGAAGGTTGAATTTAGAGGAAGTGTAACCGCATTTTCATGGAGGAAGAGTGAAACGCCTTTTATAGGAAAACCACCCACAGTACACACAACCGGGGTTTCGAACCACGATCTCCCTATCATGAGCAGTCCCGTATTTTGCGATAGTGACGCTTTAGACTATTTGGCCACTGAAGCAGGTTGAATTTCTTCTATGCGATTACATACTCAAAAGTTTAATACGCTCATCCCAGTTTGTTCTTGACAGCGCTCAGTCATTGGAATCTTGAGGAAAAACACACTTTTATTGCTAGGGCTATAAGAATTTTGATATCTAAATGCTTCCAGGAAGATTTCTATAAAATATTTTCACAAATAGCCCAAGTACCTCATTTATCACCGATCTACAAAAAAAAAATCATAATCATGAAATGTTAATTCAAAATATAAATTAATAATTATTATGACTTGTGAAAATTAAAACAAGGTAATTAAGATTTTAGAACCCAATTTTGTGGTCGCATGGTACAAAGCGTCACCCTTAGATTAGACCGGAATGCCGATGATGGAGAGATTGGAGTTCAAATCCCAGTTTTAAAGATGACAACTCAGGACCTCAAGATTATTATCAATAAAGACTAGCTCATCAAGGTGGCCACACGGTCTGAGCCGTTTTACTGACATCAATATACAAGTGAGATTAAATAAAATACATAGAAGTAGAACTGTCTTGTCTACACATTTGGCGAGCGATCACAAGGGTGAATGTGTAGACGGTGCATTCGTTTCTGATCGGAGTTGCTCGTTAACGCTCGGCGAGCGCCGAGCACCGTTCGCCTCTGTGTCGGTTTTTTGGCCCGAATCAAAGGACTCTAAAGAGCGCACCTTTCTATTAAACTAAACTAAACTCCAATGAAGCTGAATGTGTGGAGGGCTAACAGCTTCATTCGTGACGCTAGCATTCGGGTGAATTTGTACCGCAATGGTGGGACACCGTCTTCTGACAAATTTTAGGATACTAATCGACAGTTAATGTATGACAGGGAGTCTTGACTGAACTAGCGGTGGTATTTATTATCTGTCCAAAATATATTTACTTGCAGATTAACTAGTTCTTGAGGGGTGACAAAGTGGAAGAGTTGTAGAGTCTATAACCGGGGTGGACAACCCTGTCACCAATCGCTACAAGTGGCGAAAAAGCTAAAAAAAAAAAAAGTGTGGAGAAATTGGGTTTGCCAGCTCTCAGAGTAAAATATTTTCCCCCTGGTGGCATGTGCTGGTTGTAACTTGATATTTCTGCATATCATTGGAGTGGAAACATTATGTTTTCTGAATGAATCATTGGCGCAACACTACCATTCATTACTTTCCTCCACTAGTTTTACCAACACTTCGTTTCATCCCTGCCTTCAGATAAAACGATTGTCAAATCTCGCTTTAAATTGTCTTAAAGTTTGAAGCTGAGCTATTTTTATCATTTACATCTGAGGCAGTTGTAACTTTTAACTGAGCAGTCAAAGTGTACATGTTGTGAATAAACTTGTCCAAACAGTGTGTGTTGTTTTAATGTTCGATCGAAACATCTAATCTCTCAAATTTTACATGGTGGGGCGAATTTCACTTCTCATTCACCCAACCGGTATATACAGTGAAAAATATGTTGCCTACCTCTGGTCTATAATAAGTATTTTTGCTATCATGTGCGGGAAGAATGACATTTTGGAATTTAATGAAATATAAATAATATTACTTTATCTTGTTTAAACCCACTACTACGTTATTATCAGCTCGCACCTGTATTCTTGCGCAGAGATTCATGTCAAGCCTCCCCAAGAGTACATGACCACTGTTGTCAAAAGGTCGGAGTTGAATATCGGCTCAAGGCAAGGTTTTCAAATGGGATTTATAGTGTTGTGATTCCTAATCATCTCTCTCCCCTAATAGTGCTAGATTCCTATTGTATATCCTCCTTATCCCTAACACAGTTCGGGTTATACGCAGTGCCAAATGTTAGAGCTAAAATAAATCAGACAGCTTTGTATCCTTACTTAATTACTGGACAAACACCGTAACCAAACCCAAATAACGTTAATGTTCCCCCTTTTTACACTAATTTTCTATGCTGTAGACGGACGTTAAAATGATTATCGTCTGAGGTAAATATACTAATCAATGGTCACTGTGCTGTGTTGATTTCTAACTTATAATACTTAATATTGTAGAAACTTGTACCATTTTGATTACATAAATTACAAAGCTACACAATTACAGCTGACACATAATTTGAAACAGGATGACAAGAAATTGAGTCCTTGAGCTACTCAATTTGAAACCAGAGTGATACATTTGAAAAGAGAGTGACAATTTTGTTCAATCCACCCTTACGAAAGGAAACCAACTGACAACTGGTAGGGAGGGATACATACTTGGACTTTGATAGAGGAACAGACCCGTGACTTTAGATCAGTATCTACTAACGTTGTGGTGTTGTGTCTGGGTATGAGGACATTACTTTTTAAAAGGTACAGGTGGACATATGGAAAAAAACATCAGTCTCGTCTAATCTGTTTTTAGGGGGTGGGAAGATCAGGGTTCGAATCCCAGCCCAGTTTGGGGCCGTACTTAAATTAGGTAAGGCTTTTCCCCCCATGATTTTCGACCCCCCATCCCCGTACCACCACGTAAGTGATCGTAAGATTTTCCGTTACCACAACTCGCCCTCCTCTATATTACTTTTTTTTTTTACTATTTGGTAAATTAGATTATTTTAATGGTCTAGTTATTTTTAGACATGAGGAATGGTAATAAAACGAGTGATAAGACATTTTATGATACTTTAATTGCAGTAAAATTAGGTGTAACATATCATAAGAAAATTAGACTTAAATATAAAATATAAGGGAAATCTTATGATTAACTAGATTTGGTCTCACCATAAGCCTTGATAAAAAACTTAAGTAAGATAGACTATGACAACCCCCACCTCATATTTGTAAGAAAACTTAAGAAATACTAACCGCTCCCCCTGCCACCCAAAGCCCTTACGTAATTTAAGGACGACCCCTTTACTTAGGTGTTATTCCCTAAAATTTGTTTATATCTCCCACTATGAAAATGCGGGCACACTTTATCCTCCTTGAACCCTCAGTATTAATATGCGGATAGCCCAGATGAGTAGTAAGACGCGGAGCATAGTGAAAAGGTCTATATCACATGAGAAGTGAGTGTTCACATTGTACACCCGCATTCCGACAAGATGTACAGATTGTGGTACATCCTGGCTAGCTTGAGAATCTTCATTCTGGGACTCTTTATTCGACATATACAAGAATAGTTATTCAAGGAGTAGAAACTGGAATAATAAATGAATTAATCATATTATGACAATATTTTCCCAAGTAAAACAGTATTTTATATTAATGGAATCGGACAGATTCAAGAGTCAAGAGTGTTGTAACACGCCTCAGTGGGCCGGCAGGCTCGTTTAGTCCGGTTTACCAATGATCGGTAGGTTGGGGTTCAAAGCTCGGTTAGGGTTAGGCTTATTCCTAAACCGTTTTCCACTCCCCCAAGTTTGAATACAATCTCAAGCTCTACATTCCTCATACGCATACCACATACGCATGATAAAAAATGCAACCCAGATGGGTAGTAAGACGCGGTGGAAAAATAATTCAATAGGTGAAAGTAGAGTACTAATTTGTATAGATATCCTATAAGTAACGACTACTAAGTAAAATGTATTTATTTTTTATTCGGTCAGAAGAGGCCCCTCATATTTAACCAAGTCCTTCACACTTCAACAAAGTAGATAGAGTTGAATTTATTTGGATCGTTAGTTTGATGCGGAGTGTAAAATTTTGTGAAAAAAAATTCCTATTTAAATTTATCAATAATTATTATTGTAAGCCTTGATACAAGACTAGATACATAATAATATATATGTATTCTTAAAATTGTGTTTTATGGTCTATATCCCCTGGTTTTGGTACACTTAAGTGCCAGTATTGAATGTTAAAGAAGTAAGATATATAATTTTGCATTTTTATTTCTATGTATAAACCCAAACTTTCAGCTTCATGAACAAAGAAAAAACTATTTTTTTGTGTTCACTATACCGGCTCTCAATGTGATGGATTAAGGATCCAACCACTCTTGTGTTTTGTGACTTAGACTGTACATACCACTTCAAAGATGTCATTTAACAACCTATTTGAAAGCTATTTTCATCTATGTCAATAACAGCCAAAATATTAGAACACATGCCAAACATTATACGGCTTCTCTGACAACACACGCACATACAGACACAAACACACAAGGAATCATGCATCACAACATCAAGGAATCACATCCAGAAACCAAAATTCTGAACTTGGAGGACCCCCGTCTCCCTTTCCAACACACTCCAGTTTCCAATCCTATCCTTCAAAGTTTGATTACTTGGAAGTTATTCCATTACCCCTCTTTCCGACCAGGGATTTCTGGAGACGCTCTAAAGAGAGGGGATATTTTAAAGCTGCGGATAAAGTGTCGACTAAGTCGCATTGGGGTTCAAGTTCTAGTTTAGATCTACACCGTTTTCACCCCATGTGTCCTTTATTTCAGCGAGGTTGTATTTTAATCTTTATGTTCCACGTCTGAAACCCAAGTCCAGGCCATCCATATATTTCTGTTAATGGGGAAGAGGTTTAATTTGAGATGAAATGTACCTATATTTTCACATAGAGAGTGGAACACCATTTAANCCAAGTCCAGGCCATCCATATATTTCTGTTAATGGGGAAGAGGTTTAATTTGAGATGAAATGTACCTATATTTTCACATAGAGAGTGGAACACCATTTAAGAACAAAACAACTTTCTAAAAGCAAACAGGAATTAATGCTGACCTCCCCCTCTTCATCGAATGAGACCACATGAGTCAAATAATCCACGTGACGTCTTATAGGGGTAGCATCTTGTTATTTTTGGTCGCATATGATCAATGAACAACTATTTTGAACTTTTTTATTTCCCTAAATGAGTGAAATTGATTCGAAATCTATTCAAAAAATTACTAACATGCTATTTTTTTTTGTATACGTTGTTGCTCCAGATTTGTGTAACTATTTTCATATTCATCGTAAGCCTAGAAAGGATAGAGATCTCCTTATAAACCAAATTTAAAAAAATAAAACTGACCTACCAGCTCAGCCGTTAACACGTCTATACATACATCAATCACATGCGTACCGGTAGGCATGGAGTCTAAGGAATGAGGCTTGCAATTCAGTAGATGACCTGTGATGGTGTAGGACGATGTTTGAATCTCGGCTGAGGGTACTGAAAGTGGTTTTAGAAGTGTGATTTTTACCATAATTTTTCCATCTTCTCTACCAAGCTAATGCGGATAAACTTCTTATAAAATACCCTTTCTAAACCCTGCCCCTTAAATTAACCTAAATGTCAAAAGTAACAACTAAAAAAAAAACATCCAAGTATCGACTGGCATGCATAGGTATTCCACCCACCTTGTATTTTAAGGGATCGTCCCTTTTTTTGTTACTGTCCTCAAAAAAATAGATTGGGGGTTCAAAAAATCCTCTAGTTACACAAAAATCCTAATTAAATTACTAATTTTTGTATTTACTTTCTACGATTTGGAGCATAAATGCTCCTTTATTCATTTAGCTCACAAGTTGATTTTTGGTAACACAATCGTTGAGAGATAGACACTAAGGTAAGTGTTTAGGAGAAAATGAAAAATCAATTTTATTCAGGCTTAGTGAACAAAATGTTATTAAAAATCACAAATTTATAGCAGTTATGCTCTTTACACCTCTACCTTCCCCCCTTTTTTTTGTATCACCGTTACCTGTTCAAGTTGTAAGCATGTTTGATAATTACACTAATGGTGGGGTGAGGAGGTGTTGAGGGGAGGAGGGAAACATTTCAGAGGTAGTATACCCGCATTTACGTGGAAAAGGCGTGGGAAATCATTTAGGAAAAAATACCCTCAGTAGACCCAATCAGGATTCGAACCCCGATTTTCCCGTCATCAGCAAGCCAATCCAACACGTGACGCCTCAGGCTATTAGACCATTGAAGAAGCCCTTCCCTTAGTGAATATATATAAAAAAAGCTCCAAATAAATTATCAATGCATCTAATGTTTAAAAATAATTTTAGGGAAACACCTTTTACCATAAGCACTGAGAAAGTTTCTTATTTTATTTTGGAAAAGTTGTCATCATACAAAGAAAAAAAAACTTTCCATGTTAAGGTCACATCAAAAGTACTTTCACATCGAAGTCTCGAGATCGTTTTTTTTCCCCCAGCATTTTCTTTCTACTTGATATTGGTAGTAACTTGGTTGGTTCTCTCCCTACAGCCGTTATATCTGTAGCCGCGCAGCTACTGAGAGTCAGTGGCAAGTTTCTGGCTGTAGTCTCGTGTAAAGCAAAGTCAATCTTATGAACCAGTTGTAATTATTATCCTCGGAACCCGACTGACTGGCTCTGCATTGTTTTGATTGCCAGATGTTCCGTTCTGTTGGAAAACACGATACAATTTATATAGCTCACTCTGTCTTTCTCTTTGGTTGGCTGGGCCTCAATTTACGCCATGGAAGAGAGAGAGAGGGGCTTATTTCAGCTAAGATTACATATTTATTTTCACCCCGGTCTCTGAAGGACATGTGGTGGAAGAGAGACGAAAGGATTCGAGGATTCAATTTCACACGACAATTACTTTTTAAATTCCTCCTCAATGGTTAACCAAATATCGTTCTTGTTTTTTTTTTTAATTTAAACTTCAATTTCGTTTAAAAAATATTATCTCCTCTAGGGAACTTTACCCTGAGCAAACGCAGATAAAGCTCCCACCTGTCCCGAGCAAAACATCTAGGTACGAAGTTGGTTCTCTGAATCTTTTACCTGTCCAAACTGTTTGCTTATTTATAATAATGGGTTAGAATTTCACCTCTGTGGAGAGAAAGCGGAAAACCTTTGGGGTGAAAACCACATTCAGTTCACCCAGCCGGGATTCGAGCTCCAACCTCTTCGTCACTAACAAACACTTACCTATACTAAGTATTTTGTCTAGTAGATTTTACTTATCTCATAAAATCGCCAATTAATGTCTCTACTAAAACTACATTCATCTGCATCTGGTTAGCTGGTCATTTGTAGTTCTTACAGATTAATATAATTTTTACATTTATATTTTTTAATTGAATATAATTTTGACTTACAATTTAATTTATATTATTATGTTATCGTTTTGACCTATCAGTTATAATCTTCAACTAATTGTCTATTTTATTTATTTACTTTTAACTTGATACTCTATAACGGAGAACATTTTTCTCGGTATTTTTTTTATCACTTTTGTTCTTTCACTTTCATTTTGCATTATAATGGTATCACTTTGGGATAAACATCAATTTCAACTATTTTTTCCCAATATTTACCCACTTTATAAAATAAACTATTCCAATCTTAATTTAATTATTATAATCATTCCTTATTTATTAAGATACGAGGGTGACATTCCTACTGATGAAAATAGTAGTAAATTATCACTGTGCCAATTAGTACAGTTTGTCTGTAAGTTTGATAGTTTAATACAAAGGCTAAACAATGTCGCTGTATTTCCAATGTGACGGAAAGATAGAACATTTAGCACGTATACCACATATAATAAATCTAAGTTATTCTCATGCCAACACATCATCAGTGAGCTCTAGCTTCGAGCGACCTTGGCAATAGGTAGCCGCACCTATTTTCGTTGCTCCATGATATAGACAGCTTTAGCCACGGGTTAGTCCGAACTAAGGGGACGTAATAAAAATGCGTTCAACAGAACACTTGGCTTTCACCTCAGTTCGCTATCGTATCTAATAATATATTGCATATCCTGTAAATAGTTCATTACTAGATGTAGATTTTTGAGGGCTTACAATGTATAGGCCTATATTAAAAAGTTGTACGCTTTATTGCATTCAATGACCCACCCCAAACTAATTACAATACAAACACGGTAATCAAATCCCAGATTATTAGTTTCCCAATATAAAGTAATCCAATTTTATGGCTCTACAAGTAATCGAGTCCTTTTAGTTGAAACCCGCCTCGGTGGCGTAGCTAGCTAACGTGCTAGTTTCGTGTTGAGCTAGACTGCCGAGGACAGGGAGATCAAGGTTCGAGTCTTGTTTGGATGCACTGGGGGTGGTTTTCATAAATGATTTTCCACTCTCCCTCCACGCAAATTTGGATTCACTTCCTCTATATTCAACCTTCCCAAATCCTAGCCCATTAGTGTAATAAGTCTTAAGCGTATAACCCGAACGGGTAGTAAGACGCGGTGCTAAGTATTACTATAAGTATAAGTAAGTATATTGTAGGTGAACAGTGAACTATGACATTAATAATTATTTAAGTTTCCAAAATCTACTGTTTGAAGAGGTGAATATTGTATATTAATTAGTTCTCATCACGATATTTTTTTTATATATCCTATATTTCTGTTGTCAACATCCCTTTTTCTCAACTAATACAAAACCTACAGCGATGAATAAGGTATCAGTGGATAGGATTTTTTACCGACTTCTGACACAGCATACTCAGTTTACGTTAAAACACATTGTTTGTTTAAAATTTAAGTTAAAAGAAAAATCTAAATTCAAGATGATTGCATTCTGACATCAAATATTGAATACAAAGAGGTAATGTAAATTGTAAATACGTTCTCATTAATAAACTCTCTTTGCTATTTTGTGTATACACTTCACTGAGTATTTAATTTCAACAACCCAACAAAAGACTAAATCTTTTTTTGGCGGGGGAGGGGGAGAGTGGAAGTTTGAATGTGTGTTTCGCAAGGGTTTACTGTTATTTTTAAATGAGCGGAAAGTATTCTGTTTATAATCTATATCAAACACAATTTGAAAGTCATGACAGATAGTAATTTAAAACAGCACAAATTTAAAAATATAATTTGCTTGAAAATATACTTATGATAGACAGCTTGTAGGATTTTTATTTTTTATTAGACATCATTCATTTGAAAAATGTGTCCTGATAGGAATTCGAGGAGTTATATATTCTATCTTGAACCAGTAGCTCTATCTCATCTTGTCGAGTGATGGCATGTTAAGCTAAAGTTCCAGGATTCGAATCTCTTTCCCAGCACATTTTTAAATATTTAATGACAGCTTGGTTTAAATTTACCAAATGATTTGTAATAAAAAATACAAAATCCAGCTTGTTATTAAATTTCGAAGAAATAATATAAGTTTTTAATTACTAAATATATTGTTTATCACTTAATTTTGATTACATTTACCCGCCTCGGTGGCGTAGTTGGCTAACGCGCCAGTCGTGTTGAGCTCTACCGCCGAGGACGGGGAGATCGAGGTTCGAATC